>CM055193.1:21838058-21951134 GCA_029224185.1 Karalla daura | reverse complement strand
GCAAGCCAATTACCGGGCCTCAGTCACAGGGAGCGAAAGACAGAAACACAGATTGACTGGAGCAAATAATGCATCTCGGGCCCCGGCCCGGGCCTCGGCTCCCGTTTCACAGCGGAATCTTAACAGCACCTGGCCCCTCTCCTGCCTAAGTATTTCTGGCTCCCCCCGCTCCCCACCAGCCACCTCGATTCCACAAAAGACTACAGGCAACGAGTGCGGCGGCGAAAGAGAGAGAGGGAGGGGGGGGCGGGGGGGGGGGAAACGAGATAAAAGCGCTCGCTAAATAATCCCATTTAACTCTGAAATGTGCACCGCGGCTTTTATTCTCGACACACAGCGAGCAGGCCCGGTCCGAAGCCGAGTGTGGGCTGAATTGGCAAATAGAGTGAGCACGGAGCGGGCGAGGGAGAGAGACATGTTTTGAAATGAGGCTTGAAAGGCAGCCCAGCGCGCAGCTTAGGGAATCACTAAATGTCTGCTGGGAAGGACGGAGCGAGCGAGCGAGGGAGAGAGAGGGAGAGAGAGGGAGAGAGAGGGAGGGAGAGGGAGATGGCAGGAGGAGATGAAAAGAGAGGAGAGGAGTCAAGTGGTCGGAGGGAGCGGGGCGAGCGGGAGAGGGGGCAGGGGCAGGCGTACGTAAAACCGCAGCGAGCGATGAGGAAAACAGAGAGGAGGAGGGGGATGGGGAGGAGGGGAGGTGGGGGGGGGGGGGGGGGGGGGGGCGCCTTTCATCCGCATCCACTCCTCAGCGCGGAGCTGAAGTGTGTGTGCGTGTGCGCGCGTGAGAGAGAGTGCGAGTCCCAGATAGGTGGAAACGGCCCGCTGTGAAATCTCTCCTCGGCCGTCTCAGCAGTTTTCTCTCCGCTCATTAGGAGTTTAGAAAAGGTAAAAGTCCAGACATGATTTATTTCTATTTCTCTCCCTTTCATCTTCTCATCCTCTTTTATCCCCCCCACCCCCCCCCCCCCGCCCCCCCCCCACCTTCCAATCTACCACCGTACGGAGGCGGCGTGCCTGTTGCCGGCGCCTGTGATTAAAGGCGGACTGTTTCCACCGGGTTTTGGATTTTAGGGAGCGGGCCCCCCCCCCCCCCCGGTTCTAATAACCAGGCGGATGGATGTGGAGTCCTGCAGGAGGCGAGGCACTCACGCCGTCCGTCTCTCTCTCTCTCTCTCTCTCCCCCCTCAGGTCAGGCGGACCTGGACGCGGTGAGCGAGGCCTGCCTGCCGTACCTGAGCTGCCGGCAGCCCGTCAGGCTGCAGGAGGCCAGCCTCAGGTGAGCCGCTACATCCTCCCTCAGAGTTTTCAGACCGAATGAGTGGAAGTAGAACAAGACGCCTCAGCTTTGCCGACACCCACGAGTAGGCCTGCACTCAAGGAGCACCACGTCCCGCCAGGGTCGGGCTGGGCACAAGCCTTCGTCCTGACTCCACGGCGGATGGAGAGACCGATCACTATTGACACGTGCAAACCGATACCTGTCTGACGGATGGGACTGGAAGTCGGTGAAGTGACTCTCTCAAAGAGTCTCGGTCACCGAGTTCAGTGAGCACCTGGACCCGGCGGCTTTCTCCGTGGCCCGTCCAGACGAAGGTGGATTTGCTGTCAGATGCCGCATGTTAAAAACAAACATGCCACGAGGCGACGCAGGGGAACGATTTACACCTTGGGCTCCGATCGCTTCTTTGGTCTCGGTGCCACCCTCCACGCGGCTAACGACCACAAACGCGCGGAAACATTTGCCCCTCTCTCCGTTTAAAACTGAGGCTCACCAGTTGAGCAAGACGAACGTCTCAAAACGCCACGCGTTCGGTTTATTCATTTGAAAGGCGAACGTGAAGTCAGCGGGTTCGTTGATTTTCCTCCGTCGATAACGTGCAGACTATCAACCAACGTCGGGTGCGGGAGGTCCGGGGGAAAGCGCAGCGTGGGCCCTCTGAGACGTAGCTAGGCGTTGGGTGTAAAGGTATCGGGTCGCCTGGCCCGCGCCCCCCCCCGCTCTGCCGGGCGGCGGCCCCAGGGTGCGAGACGGCGGCGAGTCAATGAGCTCACAGTGGACGCGAAGGACGGAGCGCCGCCTGCTCCCGCCCGGCCTGTCACTCTGGATTACAGGAGGGTGTTTTTCCATGGCGCGCGCTTCACGCACCTCAGCAAAAATGCCGCCCAGGGATAATCCTCCTCCTCTGCTCTCTCTCCTCTCCTCTCCTCTCCTCTCCTCTTTTCTCCTCTCCTCTCCTCTCCTCTCCTCTCCTCTCCTCTCCTCTCCTCTCCTCTCCTCTCCTCTCCTCTCCTCTCCTCTGCTCTCCCCTCCTCTCCTCTCCTCTCCTCTGCTCTGCTCTCCCCTCCTCTCCTCTCCTCTCCTCTCCTCTCCTCTCCTCTCCTCTCCTCTCCTCTCCTCTCCTCTCCTCTCCTCTCCTCTCCTCGCCTCTCCTCTCCTCTCTCTCCTCTCCTCTCCTCTCCTCTCCTCTCCTCTGCTCTCCCCTCCTCTCCTCCCCTCTCCCCTCCCCTCCTCTCCCCTCCTCTCCTCTGCTCTGCTCTCCCCTCCTCTCCTCTGCTCTCCTCTCCTCTCCTCTCCTCTCCTCTCCTCTCCTCTCCTCTCCTCTCCTCTCCTCTCCTCTCCTCTCCTCTCCTCTCCTCTCCTCTCCTCTCCTCTCCTCTCCTCTCCCCTCCTCTCCTCTCCTCTCCTCTCCTCTGCTCTGCTCTCCCCTCCTCTCCTCTGCTCTGCTCTCCCCTCCTCTCCTCTGCTCTCCCCTCCTCTCCCCTCCTCTCCTCTCCTCCCCTCCCCTCTCCTCTCCTCTCCTCTCCTCCCCTCCCCTCCCCTCTCCTCTCCTCTCCTCTCCTCTCCTCTCCTCTCCTCTCCTCTCCTCTCCTCTCCTCTCCTCTCCTCTCCTCCCATCCTCCTCTCCTCTCCTCTCCTCTCCGCAGCGTTTTCCGACAACCTCATCCAGGTGGATCCGGACGCCCTGTGGTTCGCCTGAGCGAGCTGCACTGCCCGTGCCGGTACGAGCCGCCCCACCCGGACCTGCCCCCCGTGCGGCTGGGCGGCATGGGCCGGCCGCCGGACGAGTACTCCGCCAACGTGCTCAAGCTGCTGAGGGAGGAGCTGGGCCCGGGCCCGGCCCACGGCTGACAGGACGGCCGCATCCAACGGCATGGACCGCGGCGGCGGAACGTGACGGCGGGGAGGGGGGGAAGCAAAGCGGCCGTCAGATGAGGGCTGCGATAACCCTGCACGCAGGCCTGATAAGCAGCGGGCTACGAAGGGAAGACGTCAACGAGGCGTCCCCGGCGCTGTCGCCCCCCCCCCCCCCCCCGACAGCTCTCGCAGCAACAGGAGACGCTCGCTGACAGCGCTCCTCGTTCGCCGCCACGCACTGTATGCAAATGCCCCGCCGCCTCTCCCTCTCATGTTGCCGCTTCGTTCTCTTAAGAAAATCCGGTTTTTTTTTTGTTTCCTTTTTTTCTCTCTTTCTCTTACCCCCCCCTCCCCGCCCCCCCATTCCGACCTCTCAGCCGGTTTGAATTATTCAACCTGCTCTTTCCGGAGGTGCGGGGGGGGGGGATCGGGATCCGAACGCATGGGATTTAAATCCAAATGAGCCGGGGCTGTCGTCAGCCCAGATAAAGGCGGAGCCGCGACCGTTCGGTGTATTGGCCGCCCCCCCGCCCCCCCCCCCCCCCGCGTGCGCGTGAGCTGCAGAGCTGAAAACAGTCCGCGGTTTGTTTGGGGAAACGCTTCTGCCTTGATTAAGAATGGAATGACGCACGCGTGACCCGCTTTCGCGGCCTCCGCGGGGATCGGAAAAGCAGCGCGTCAAATGGCACCGACGAGCCGGCCAAATCGTATCGCTCGCCCCCCCCCCCCCCCCCGCCCTCGATGAAATGAACTTTGCACAATTCCAGCGCGGCCTCCCGCGAGAGAGTGCGTGTCA
The DNA here is from genome assembly GCA_029224185.1 of Karalla daura. Classification (NCBI taxonomy): domain Eukaryota; kingdom Metazoa; phylum Chordata; class Actinopteri; order Chaetodontiformes; family Leiognathidae; genus Karalla; species Karalla daura. The sequence goes on along the minus strand of CM055193.1, from coordinate 21,947,202 downwards.
TGTTGGAGAAACGCTATGTCAACGGTGCGGGGAGAACGCTCATCGCGGCGGGGCCGAGACGAGTGAGTTCGATGCCACGCGCAATTGAGTGGTTGGGGGCAGCACGGGATAGAGGCTACCCTCGAACACGGCCTCTCCCTGTTTGAGGAGCAGAGATGAAGGAGGGCCCCCCCCCCCCCCCCATCATTGTGAACAGGCCCAATCCAGTCAAACACTGGCTGTCTGTGCATCTGGGTGCGTGGCGGCGCAAAGACGTATCGTAAAAGGGGATGGGGTTGCGTAACCCGTACAGTACATCGCTTTTTACGGAGTCGCACGCGTGTCGTGGCGCATTCTGACAGCGAATCTGCTGACAACAAGGAGAAAAATAAACAACGTCAACCTCCCGCAGGCTGACGGCCGGGGGGAGAGGGAGCGACGTGACAGGTGTAGAGGGCGGAGGTGGTGTTAGCCCTCGCGGACCAGCGACCTGCGCCGCGACCTCCGCCATCAGTCGCTGTCAGAGGAGGACGCGTCATCCCGAGAGAGGCAGGGAGGGAGGGAGGGAGGGAGGGAGGGAGGGAGGGAGGGCGCCGGGGGGTCGTGTACGGAGCGGCGGCGGCGGCCGATCTGTCATTGTAGCCGCTATCGTACGTGTAACTCTACAGGTGTTAAACCGAGGATGCGGGCGGGGTGGGTGGGGGGGGGTGGAGGCGTCCTCCAGCTATCACCGGCGCAGTGAAGGAGAACCCGGGCCCCCGTTGCGGCGTAATGAATGTGCGAGCCTTCGCGGCGGCTCGGGGGAAACAAGATCGCCACGTGTTCCGTATTTAGCCGCTCTGGCTCGGAGCTGGCGAGAGCAGCGCCGCGCCTCTTTATCTCATCCCCTCGCTGTTGCTATTTATCCTGCTGCCAGGGCTGACAATAGCACCATTAGTCATCAGCAGCAATGGGAGGGGGTTGAGGAGGGGTGGGGGGGCTCTGGCAGCACCTATTACACACAGACAACTGCCTAATATCGTTTCTCCTTCATGTGGACAGACGCGCACACACACACACACACACACACACACACACACACACACACACAAAGCCAAATCCACAAGCTGAATCACAAATTCACAGGTGTTTCATATACAATTTATTTCATCGGATAAAGCCATACACTTAGTGTGAGACCGAACATTCTAGAAGAAATGTACAACTTTCCCCTCCTCCTTTAACCATGATCTCCTCTTTACAAAATAAAAACTGTAAATGAAAGTTACTCGTTGGGATGGGGAGGGGGGAGGGGGGGGGGGGGTTGCAAAAAGAAGCAAACACGGATCAGTCCTCCCACCAAAGCGTCCTGTCAGCGTGCCGTGGGACGTGTCTCCTCATCCTCACAGCTCTGATCAGGGGCGTGTGCAGTGCGCCCGCTCCCTTCGTCCCCTCATCCCGTCCGACCGTTTCAGAGCAAATCCAAAAGCTGCACAGAATGAGTCCGACGTGGGAGCCCGTCGAAACACAGCGACACTCATGTTAGCGGCCCTGCACATACAGCACAGTAGTCTGGGAAACACTGTTTAAGTACTAAGATACATTAGGGAAAACCCCGTTCTGAGCAGCTATGGAGAGAACGTGTCATTCATCTGTCTGTACAGCACTTCTGGAGAGCAGGAAAACAACGGGAACGAAGCTGTGATGAAAACAAACGGAAAGAACCAAAAGGTCTGGCTGATCGGACAGGTCCTCCAAAGTAGAAAAAGACTGGGAGCGGAGTGGACTTTTTTTTTTTTTTTTTTTTCCTCCTCCTCTTGAAACCAAACGAATAAATGACGTAACATATCATTTACTGACACACTGCGTTTGTGTATGCTTGGTTGAAAAAAGTTTTTAAGAAAATTAGTGAACATGCACTCACCTTATTTCCTATTATACAGTCATATATACAGACCGGATTAGAGGCTTGTAGAGGACAGGATTGAGGCTTAGTAAATGATTGATGAGCGCTGGGCCGGGGCGTCGTATGAGGGGAGCGATGCGTGGATAGGTGCAGCAACTGCTCCCCCCCCAAAAAAGAAATATCTTGCAGCGAGATCGCGCTTCTTCCTATTGATTTATAGTCGCAGAGTGGATTAAGAGGCGCGCCAAATAAGATTTTTTAATTTAGTGGCACAGATTTTGATCTTTTCATAGCTCTCCAAACAGGTGGGCTCCGCACGGAGCGACCCGATTGATTTCTCGCAAGCCTGGACAGCCATGAATGGCTCTAACCCTCGGCGCCAGGGAGGGGGAGGGAGGGGAGGGGGAGGGGGAGGGGGGAGCTGGGTTGGGGTGCAAAACTCATATTTTCTACTGCGCCTCAGATTCATAAGCTCAGAGGTGTTGTGGGACAAACACAGCCTGCGTTCTGCCTTGTTTGAACTGCACAAAAACGCGGAATAAATCCCACACTTTCCACGGCGGCACAGCGCCTCCTCCGACTCAAATGAACCCGTCTGTCCTTGATGAGCAGCGCTGCGCGGGGACCTTGATGAATTCCTGCTGAAGAAAGCATATCTCTTTTCCCAGCGAGTGCACACAGAATAAATAGCAGAATTTCAGTCGTACACACTTTTTTTTTTCTTCCGCGCCGGGATCATGGCCAACACTTGAATATTCAAAAAAGCCGTTACGAAGCGACGTTGGAGGAGAGCTGAAGGAGTGGGACCCGGACGGAATGACCGACGCTTTCATTCGCCGCGCTCTCGGGAATGACGGGAGCGCTTTGTTCCACTGGGCACGGGACCCGGGCAACATCGCTTCATACCTCGTCTGAGGGTGCATTAGATGAGAGTAAGGCAGTGCAAGAAGCATGAGAGCGCGGGGGGCAGGCCTGTGCCATTTACACGGTGTGACGTACGAGAGGAACGCGGGTTTTTTTGTTGTTTTGTTTAGTTTTGTACTTGTGGGTGCAGAGAACAGAAACAGTGGAGCTGCTTGGATCTACGCGTTAGCGCCCCCCGCCCCCCCCCCCCTCCTGCTGAATGATGCTAGGCCAGGCCTGACGGACGGGGAGCAGCCTGGACCCATGCACAGGGTCAGAAAAAGCTACCGTCCCGCCACGCTTGTACACGTGTAGGGGCTGTGCAACGGGGCGTGCGCTGTGTGGGAAGGGTAGCTTTTACTGTGCTGTGGCACACATCGCGTGATGCAGCCCGTTGCGTAGTGAGTTGCTCAGGCGGTGGTGTGTGGGGGGGTTGGGGGCGGGGGTCGGGGTGGGGTACGGCGGGCGGGGGCGGGCTCTACGGCGTGCAGCTGGGCTCCTTGCTGCAGTCGTCGTGGCTGTGGCTAGTGTCCACGTCCCTCTTCCTCAGCTCCCTGCCCGCCTTGTGCTGCTGGCCGGCGCCGCCGTGGCTGTGGCTGTGGCCGTGGTGCTCGGGCCTGCGCCCGTGCTCCGTGTGCTGCCCGCCGGCGGCGGCGGCGGGGGGGCTGTGGTGGTGGTGGTGGCTGTGGACGGCGTGCCCCCGGGCGCCGTCGTCAGCCTCGTCCCCGTCCGCGAACGCCCCGCCGCCCTTCGTGTCGTCCAGCGCCTCGAAGTTGCCGTCGCCCGCCGCCGCCGCCGGCGCCACCTGCAGGTAGGCCCGGACGCGGTGGTGGCGCGCCCCCGCCTCGTCGCTGAAGTCGATGACGCGGCACTCGTAGGTGCCCTCGTCGGACGGCTTGACCCGGGACAGGCGGAGCTTGTGGGAGATGTTGCTGCCCACCACCTTCACCACCTGGTCGGACGGAGAGGAGAGACGTGTCAGATTTACTGTGGCAGCTAGGCTACAATGCTACGCGCTAAAAACACATGCTAAAATGCTGCAAGTAAGGCAGTATAACTGACGCCCTCATGCCAGTTCCAGACAGATAAACAGACAAGATGTTTCCTCCTGTGAGGAGTGTCAGCTAGCTTTAAAATTAAGTCTGCGGAATTGTTTCCGGAGGTAAATGAGAAGGTAAACAGCCTGCGTGGGTTTATTTAAGATTAGCCGATGAGAACTTTGTTTGCTTTGGAATCTTCAGCAATGTGGGCTTTGATACAGCATACGTTTTCGTAATGTTTAAGACTTTCCTCTTTGGTCCAAACCAAACCCCTGCTGTGTTTGCTGCATCAACAACCCAGAACTTTCTTTAACCCCTTCTTTACCGTTTTTATACTGTTACGGACATGCGGCAGGCAGTGATTTTAACATGTTGGGATAAAATCATTGAATGCAGGCAGACCGTCGCAGCTCAGAGCAGAGATTGAACAAAGAGTGTTAAATATGAGGTAATGGGACATCAGTAATGCCCATATTGACGGTGAAGCCAACCTAATTTTAACATCTGCAGCTTGTTCTATTGTGCCTCGCCAAGTTAAAATGAGGAAACCCTCATTACTGGTCTCTGTTGTCTCTGTTCTCTCTGCCTTCCCACACGCTCGTCCTTCAGCATCTCCTCTGTTCGGTCTCCCCATCTGTCCATCAGCTCGTCTTCGCCCGCCTCTCCCTCGCCGTCCTTATCCCTTTTGGTCACCGAAGGCGAGCCGTCATAACGTGATACCCGCGGCATCACGGCGGACACACAAAGCTCGGGCCTTTCGCCCCTTCCCAGGAAAAACACGCACACAAACACTCGCTGGTCCCGGTGCACAGATGCTCAGCCGGCCGAGCTGTCTGGCAGTGAGACGGGACGAGCGGTAAAATGAGCCAAAAGTGCACTCACAGTCAAACGCCGCTGCCAACAAACCACAGGCTCGCTGCAACGACGGGACATTGTTAGACGCGTCGGGGCTTCTTACGCTACCTGGCTCCCCCGATTCAAGATGCGACGCAAAGTTTCGGATGAGCCCGAGTCGCCCGGCCCGGCGAACCCGGCGCTACGACAGAGCTCCCTCTACATTTGCTTCTCTGCGCCCGCAGCTAATGTAACACTTTTGGCAGTAGCTTTGCTTTTGGAGGATTTCTCTGGTAACTGGAGGTCACAGTTAATTACGGGGGCTGAGAGCGGCTGAAAGACTACGGCCAGGTGGGAGAAGGGAAAAAAAAAAAAGAAAGAAGAAGAAGAAGAAGAAGCAAGGAATGAGCTAAAATCGCTAAAGTCGCGCTAATACCCCGCTCGCATGCAAATTCAGCGAAACCAGGCACCTCTGCGCCTGCCAGCTGCCACCCACGTGACAATTTTACAGTCGTTATCTTTTTTTAAAACCCAAAGAAAAGCCTCACGGGTGTGTATCAGAAATTAAAAAAAAGGGAAGGAGAAGAAGAGACGGAAGCCTACGTGCATGCACCGAAGGCTCGCGCGGAGGGCAATAAGAAGGCGGGGGCTGCTCCACGAATTCCGTCCGGGGCTCCGAAAAGTACGGATCGAGGCTTCGTCGGACGTGCGTGGCGAGACGTGACGCAAGTGCGGGTGTGAGTGCGTCGCCGCGCGTCAGGGCCGGACACTCCGCCGCCTGCGGCCGCTATTCATCACGTCGTGTTTCCCTCCGGCTGCGCGTGTTTGAGCCTACATCCATTACACGCAGAGAGCTCATAATGATTTTCCAGCTGTAGAGCCTGCAGTGCGCAGCTCCGCCCAGCCACCCACACACACACACACACACACACACACACGCACACACACACAGACGGCGTGCGCGCTCAGTCGCCCGAACCACAGCTGGTGCTTTATTAGCAGCGAATCAGCAGCCTTCAGCCTCTTGGGGAAGGCTTGGAAAAACAATGTAAATACATCCGGACGTTTTTTTGTTTTCTCTCTTCATAAGCCTTTTCTTCAGAAACTCTTCGTTCCATATCTTTGTATGCCATTTTATTTGCCTCCGTCTGTTCACTTCACGGGAGAAAGAGACGAAAGGCGGCCCTGGCAAGTGGCCGGAGACGAATGAAGCGAGGTGGATGCGCTTGCTACGCTCGTCCCTCTTCCGCAGGTAATTAGAAGGGAAAGGTCCAAATCTGGAGTGTGCGCGCGCGCGCGCGTGTGTGTGCGTGCGCGGCTCGTGCCTCTGTAGTGGCGAACCTGCTCGCCCGCGCGAGTCTCTATGGATACCGGGGGAGACATCAAAAGTTGTGCTGACTTCCCAGCCCGTCCCCTCGGCTCTTCATTATTTGGATTCGGTGTTGCGGCCGTAAAAAAGATGCAGGGGCGTTTATGAGGAGGTGAAGATGATGTAGCGCGGGCCGTGGCCCCCTCGAGGAGAGCACTTAGCCGCCCACCGGCACCGGCGCCGCCTGCTCCTGACAACCGTGATCCTGCGGACGGGCAGGAGGAGAGAGCCAACAGCGCGTCTACGCACCGAGTGGGAAGAGAAAGGGGGGAAAAAAAAAACACAGCCCTCTGTGTGTGTGTGTGTGTGTGTGTGCGTGTCGCGCTGTGCAAGTACAACACCTGCAAATGATCCAGAACGAGACATTTAAATGTAATCGTGAGGGCTTTGCGCCTCATTTCGTCGATAACGCCAAGTTAAACACGGGGCTTTTTATAATTTTTTTTTTCCTCCTTCTTCCAGAGACTGAGACGAGATACCGGTGACTCACGCTTATCTTTGTAGCATCCTTTGGCATCTCCTCGTCTGGAGCCACCTAGAAAACAGGAGACGGGGCTTAATCTCAAAGCTGCAGATATCACAGTGGCTATGGCGCAGAGATAAAATGGAAATACATGACACACTGGCAACATATATGTTCTTGCACGGGTGTTCTACAGATGGCAGATAAATCCGCATAGATAACACTACACACAACTAGACAACAACGGGTTGGATTCATATCGATGACTATAATTTAAGTGCCTGTAGAGGCTCTCGGCTTCACGCAGCTTTTTGGCTGCTTCTCTCTTGACTGACACTGAGGCCAAGGCGTTGTCGGACTCCGAATAATCTGCAATTGTCTCCAGACGAGGCACGTTTCCGAGCAGAACCCACCTCGTTGGTCGTCCAGGGCTGCCTGTCCGTCCAGTCCAGATGGTTCCTGATGTACCACCACTGGATCTCCAGCGAGTAGGAGGGCGTCCCAGCCCCCCTGAAGGAGCAGGCCATCTCCACGTCCTGTCCTCTCTGCGCCGTCACGTCATGGGGCACCTCTGTGAACATGGCTGCACGAGACACAGAGACGGGCAGGTTTAAGTGATTTCCCATCACGGGGACGGAAAGCATTCGTAACACTGAGTAAGGCACGGTGCACAACAGAGAATATACCACCCTGTGGTGATGAATGCCAAGTGCTGCGGCAGTGAGATTCATGTTTGACGCGAGCAACAGTAGATTAATCAGAGCTTGACTTCATGTAATATTCACACGCAGTAAAATATTAAACCCCCCCCGAGTTCCTCCTCGAGATGTTTAGCCACATTATAAGCGGCCGTGACTGCGAGGCCGATGAGGAGTGTGAGTGTTAAAGAGAGCGAGCGAGAGGAGAGGACGGCGTGTGCTGAGTGGAAGTAAAGTAAAATGTCAGAGGGAAATGGTGAAAGTAAAATGGTAGAGGTCAATGGCAGGTTTTTTTCTTCATTTTAACAACTTTAATAACGTGCGCGAGCCCAGAAAAGAGGCCGATTTGTGGGAGGTAATCTTTGCGGAAACCCCAAAGGTTTAAAATCTCACTTAAAACGGTCTTTTGAGTGAACAGATGCTGGGGTGAATGTGTATGTTTGCTTCCGTCACTGGCAGAATAGAGACAAATGATGCCGCTAATGTTATATTCAGGAGCCGATTATCTCGGCTAAGACCTGAGCCTGTGGTTAGGTATGTGACTATCCTGGTCTGGAGCATCAGCATTCACAAAGAGTCATCTTTACTGTCAATACCCATGGGCTAAATAGGTGCAGGGCCAAAGGAACAATCCATTACGAGGGCCGGGCTGAAATATTGTGAGGCAACGCAACACCAGCAAAGACTTAAGTTACAGGAACAATCAGCATCATCGCTCATCATATTAGTGCAGGATTGAAAGTGCTATCGATCCATGCAGCTACTTTACCGTGGCGGAGGAGCGGCCCGACCACCTTTAAGGAAATAACATCAGTTTGGCTATAAAGTCTCCCAACGCAGGCGTTTCCTCTAAATGAAAGCAGAAAATAAACAGCGCTACAGTGGCAAAGACATGACGGATGGGGTAGGATGCGGTCTGGCACACACACACACACACACACACACACACACACACGCACACACACGCACGCACACCCAGGTGGCGGCCTCAGAATGACCAACAACACCAGGGCACAGAAACAGCAAGACCAGCAAAGTAAGTATTAGTCACCCTGTGAGGAATGCTTGAGCTGTGTAGGACTGCATGATAACTTGGCGCCCACGTATAGCTTGTAGACTCGTTCCAGAGCTCACTTCAGGCTGTAATTCGATGTGAAAACCACCCCTGAACAGTGTGCTCAGGTGCAGCGCGAGCTAAATATAAAATCTGAATACTTTGGTCTCCGCAAAGCCGCGGAATATTGTCATCCTCACTATACTCCCGGGATCCACGGATATTAGTTTAAAAAGCCATAAATCTCCTTCACCTCATAAATATTCAGCGCCTTTATAAAGAGGGGGAGTTCAATCTATTCATGTTAAACAAGTAAACAAGGAAAAAAGAGATGCCTTTCATTTTCCCCGAGCAGGAAACTCACTTGAATGTGCCACCGACTTAGTTTCTAGTGACCGGGCTAGATGTTAAATGTCTATTCATGTGTGTATCTAATCCAGCTCACAGTATCGAGAGTTTCCTGGCCAGGCCAGGTATTTAAAACCACTGCCAGTCATCGCACACCCGCCCTCCACGGAGAGTCATGACACAGCTGATTAGGAATCTTCACAGACATGAGTAGACCGAGCTCTTTTTCTTTTTTTTCTTTTGGATTTCTAAATTAGGAAACTCCTAAATGGCACGCTGTGATCAGTGAGCTCTGCAGGACCAGAAAATCCTCTTACTTGCAAAGCTTGAGTTCCCTTTCCCTTTTCATATCAGTCCGCAACATTACAGCTTCTCCGGAATGTTCTCATCATGCACATCAAAACGCAGACTCAAGTGTAACCGTCAAGCTGAAAAGTGAGCCTTTTCTTCTGCCTTGAGCTTGGCAGGTCATTATTTCATACAAGGAGACAACTTTTTCTCAGCGTGAGTGCTATTTCTTTTTTCTTTTCTTTTTTTTTACGCATATGAATCAAGACTATTTAACTTTTCCACAAAAATCAGCAGATACAATATCATCCCTTTCCTTCTGTATTTCCCGAATTGTTCGCTTCTTACTGGAGTCCCTAACTGTGTCTCACAGTCCTCGGCATATGCTATCTGCTGGAACCAGCCTTTTCCAGAAGCTAAAAAGAATGGAAGTAAGCACAGGTGTGTTTTCCTGCTGATGACCTGAACTTTTCCAGTCGTAAGAGAAAAGAAAATGTTACGTGTTCTTCTTTAGAAAGAAGTCATAATTTAAGCTCAGGAAAGCAGCAATGACGCGCGTTATATCACGGTTCCTTCCGCTCCTTCCAGAACAAACCCCTCCAGTGAAACCCCGACTAAAGCTCTCCAGGTAGAGGCAGCTCTGAGCTGCAGTACGGCAGAGTGACTGATTTACACAAAACGTGCGTGCGAACCTCTGTAAATTGTCAAAATGCGGAATGAAAATCAAATAACGTGCTCTGGCGGATGACTCTGCCCAATATTTGTGCCTTGATGAAATGCGAGCTGCTCCGCCGCTGCCATAAAAATAATAAGCAGCAGCAGCGTTTCAATAGTGACTCCATCACAATATCAGGCACTCATGGGAGCTCCTCTTCAAGGCGGCAGATCAGACGTGTTTTCTCTCTGGGGAGATCCCGTGTCACAGATGAAGGGTTTCATCTCGAATTAAATCAGCACCTCATGATTTGTTGGCTTCTTTAAGTGAGACCCACTGTCACTGTGGTTCACCTGTCAATTCTGTGTGGCGGAGTGACACACAGTCGAGCGTGTGTGTGTGTGTGTGTGTGTGTGCTTTAATTGCTAAATAATCCCAGAGTGAGTCCTTGTGCAAGCTTTGACATTTCTCCGTCCTCACCAGTGGCCCCAGCTCATAGATTTGTCTGGCTTTTCCAGTCAATAGGATCGAGTCCAGCCCGCGCTGGCTAAGTGCCGATTTTCATCTGGCTTCATAGATTAACCTCGACTGGGGCCCGCGCTATGGATCCGTCTTGCATTACGGGAGCAGAATAAGCCTCGAGTCATACATTCCTCTTGTACATTGATCACATCTGCTTGTATTTTTCATTTGTGAAACCCGAGACGCAGCAGGTATTGATTTGACATTACAGAGCCGGAGCCAGCAACAATGCCCTAGGTCCCTCTCTTGTTGATAATATTCAAAGCCGGGCCATAACAAAGCAGCATGTGAGTGATAAAGCCCCTGATGTTGCTCACAGCAATGATAATCCGTCTATTTCCATTTAGCCGCGATGCCCACAATGCGAAATCCATGCACGTTTGAGAGCTAAGAGCTATCTAATGTCTCGCACATTTGGAAACAACAGGAAGATGTGATAGTCATCAGCAGTTCATTTAAATGTAAAGGAGTAATCCTCACTGAGCAATTTGCAAAATCCACATAACAGATGCTAATCTCATCGCTTCTTGTGCTGTTTCTCCGTCAGGGGAACTTCCCTTTCCTTTATTTGAATTATTTCAGCACACACATAATCCCGGGCCGAGCACTTCCCATACTGTAAAAACGGAGCAGGAAACCTCGGATGTGACTAATTCACGAGCAATGAGCATATTCCCCGTACGGCCCGAACATCTTTGCCCCGCCGCTTTCACTGTGACAGCCATTACGCTATCTCGCGCCGTGCGTCTCTGTGAGAGTCGTCTCTAATCTGCACGCTGTCATTGTGGAGGCCGTAAAGGGCCGGGCCGGGCCGGACCGGGCCGCCGCGGGGCTGGACGGAGAACTGACGAGGAGAGGCCGAGCCTTCATGGGGACTGGAGCAAAAAAAAAAAGAAAAGAAAAGGTGTCGCGTATGTCCGCGGACAAGGAGATTAATCATCGCCAGCGATGGAATTAATGAGCGGCCCGGTGTTTATGAGAGCGAGCCTCCGTGTTTTCGTGAGAGGTGAATATATTGCGTGAATAAAGAGAGGAATTAATATGAGACCATGTGTGTGTGATGGAAGAAGGGGGGGCGCGGCGTGTGAGGGGGCAGATAGCTGAGGGCAGGTGCTGCAGGGGACGACGGCTGTTTGTTTCTTTGAGACCGGAGACGTGGTAATTACAGCCATGACAACAGAGGAGCGGGAGATTTTTGCCTGGGACGTGTCTTCGCTGCAGCCCTCGGCCTCCCACTTTACCCCGGCTAAGAGCTTGTTTACGCGCACCGCGAAGAAGCCCTTCACAAGTAGCGAGGATTTCGCGTGAAAACGCGAGGCAGTCGAGATCGGCTAATGAGGGCGAGGGAGGTTTTCGCGCCGCGCTGACAAGTCGGATCAATCTATATGTTAACCATGCATCCACCCAACCATAAAATCTCTTGGCCACTTAGTGCCTTAATGGTGCCATGGGGGCACATCGCAGCACACGGACTGTGGGGAAAACATTCTGAACAGGTCCGAGGAGACCGACACTGAGCTTCGCTCGCACATTCACACCTATGGGCCATTTAGAGTCTTGGCATCCTTCATAGTTTATGTTTTAGGACTGTGGGAGTCCTCAGGGAAAACACAGACCCAGCGCTAACCCTACACAGAGAGACTGGAAGTCAGGATAATTGCCCTGAGCAACGTTAAATCTATTTTACCTTGCTGTGCTTTTGCGGGTGTAAGTGTCACGGTTCTCATTTAACGGCGCAGTTGAAAACACCATTTCCATCGAAAAGACGAGATGAGGCGAGACAGTCTTAAAATTCTTCCCCAGGTCAGAGAAAAATGACTTGAAATGAATGATGACAACACTGCAGCTGTAGGATTTGTTAAATGTGTAGGTCTGACAACTTGGGGGGGGGGCGGAATAAAACAAAAGAAAACATCAAACCATATCAGTTTAATTTTCTGGCTAAATTAATGTTCAGTGCTTTACCTTGATTTTATATTACCGTGCCCACATGGAACAGGGGCATCATCACGCTGTGAGCTCATTACGCACGGCATAAACAAAATGAACACAATTACTGGACACGGAGGCCACCCTGAGAAACCTCCAGACATGCAGAACCGATTTCAAATATTTCATGAATAAACTCAGGGCTTCACGGCTTCACGGCTCTGCGGGAGGGAGGCGAGTTTAGAATTGTGCTTACCTCTACTTTCAGCATTTGTTGCAAAATAACCGCCTGCAGCCCCAGGATGGGGCAGCCGGCGGCATCAGCCTGTGCATGTGAATGCTGCTGGGGGGGGCGAGGAGGAGGAGGAGGAGGAGGGAGGGGAGGAGGAAGAGGCACGGGGATGACTGCTGGTGCACTGGTCCGCATACGGGCGCTCTCAGGAGCTTTGCAGCTCCTCCAAACCGCTTCATAACAGCCGAGGAAGGAGCTGCAGCCCGGCCAGCTATTATCATGCTAATTAGGCTGATGTATGTGTGCGCCTCCTTTGTTGCGCTCCGAGAGGGCGACAGGTATGTACCGCCGCGTCCAATTACACAGAAGCACATTTGCATTACAGTGTGAATCTATTTTATGCAATGGACAGCTCACAAATGAATATAAATGCAAATAAACTTGTTGTTAGCGCTTTTCTCAGAAGGGTAGATGGCAAAGACTCCATTCTATTCTGTGCAAAGTGGCTAAAAGAGAAAGTGAAGAGCAGCATCACTGTCTGAACCTCAGTGCATTGTGCGATACACAATAGTTTTTTTTTCATTAGAGCAGGACTGAATAACAGTGGAGCCAGAGGATTGATTTTTACAGTGCCTTGATTGCAACTGGAGCACATTTAAAAGCTCAGGTCACTGCGGGGCATGAAAAAGCACCCCGGGGGATCAAAGCTGTAAGGTAGAGGAAAAAGAGAACCCGTATTCCTTAAAATGTAGAGGGATTCACCTTCTTCCTGCTCTCCTGCAGGGGGAAATCAGGGGTCAGACTTCATAAGCACAGCCAGGAGTTTAACCTTTTCCAAGGACTCGTCAAGATCAATCAGATCTGCTGCCACATGCTAACAAGATGTCTGAGCAGTTTCTGAGCACAGCTAGCTTTGAAATAAGGTCTCTTTTCTGGGGTGAATGAGGAGGTATGCAGCCTGTTGCATATGTGTATGGGCTTAGCTAAGATCGGCAGATGGGAACTTTGTTTGCTTTGGAGTCTTCAGCAATATGAGCTTTAATATGGCATGCATTGTAATAATGCTCGAGACCGTTCCAGTCAAAACAGACGGTTATTGTGCAGCTGTTTCATTAACAAGATGCTCAGCCTCTAACATGGATGGCGGGATGGATGGATAGATGGATAGACAGAATGCCGATTCGTGCAGACTGTAAGTCAAGCTTGAGGAGTGACGCAGGCCACTGATGGGAAAGCTCATCACTGACAGCGAGTGAGAAGTTTTGTCCCTGAAACCTGTGAAGAGAGAGCTCTCGGTGACAGTGAGACGATCTTAAATGGCTTCCATCTTCCATACCTCTGTGACATGTTTCCGGCACGGCGGCAAATGTGACATGACAGGGATGGTCATTATCTGAATCTCCAGGCGAGCTGTTGAAGCGCGCTACATCTGGCTGCGGCTCTTAAGACTGCCAGAGGTTTGACTTTGTTCACCAGAGAGGCAGCGACTGTGTCGGCCACTTGGAGCCTGACAAATAGTGAAAACTGCCCGCACTGAACTATGGCAGCCGTTGAACCAAAGCAACGAACCAGAGGCAAAAAGTGCCACAGAAAAAAACTGCAGTGAGCGGGGCTTTGGACTTTCAGATCCTCTCAGTTACGTCAGTGCACAAAATTGATAGATGGTATTTTAATGTGTCGATGATTTGCTTGCAGAATGAGCGAGGTGAGGGGTGCACGGGTGCTCGTTTCGTGTGTGGGTCCCTTTGACTCTAACACCAAGACGTCAACACTGCACACCGGCATTTCACCTGTATCCAACCAGGCATTTTCCACATGTTCTGTGGCCGTGCATCCACAAGGACACGCGCACATGTGTACATGCATTGACTTCAGTCACCCTCTCCCTCGCCAGCCCCTTCACCTGAGCTCCGTTTCCTGCTGCTTTGGCCCAAATCCCAGCTGCCAGGCCTGCCTCCCCGTGGCGCAGGTCAGACTCTGCTTTCCCTCTTAATCAAATGAAAAAGGTTAAAAGGAGAACACGGCTCCCTGAGCCAGAGGGTTCAGCCGGAACACCAAGGACGAGTCGTATTTTCCCTGTAATTCAACACCACAGAGGTGCCACCTCTGCACGAGAAATTATTACCACATCAACACCTGACGATTCCTCCCTCCGCAAGAAAGAAAAAAAAAAGCCAACTGGAGCAGAGGGTTCAGAATAACAACGACGCCTTTGTGTTACAAAGCAGGCCGGGGCGCTTTAAGGATTTCACAAAAGAGTCTGCGGAGAGGCTCACTTGATCATTCCCGGCTGTAAACAATATATAAATATACATTTGTATTAATTAGATATCCTCAAAGGAATTGCAGAATCCCAGCACATTTGAATTTTACCTAGAAATGTAATATCTAGAAACACATCTAGACACACAGTGTTGCATGCGATAATTACAAAGTGTGAGCCCTCTAACTGCAGCGGCCTCTCCATCATGATGCAGGCACATAAATCTGATTTCCAGCCAGCGGTTGGGGGGGGTGGCAGACATCAGTCGTCTGGCTCTGGAGTCACAGTTGGAACAATAAGATGAAATTTGGGGGCGGAGGCACGGCTATTTCTGTCTTCTGTGCTATACATAAAACAACACGCAGCCTGCGAGACGCTATGAGACGTCGCCCGCTGTTTCTCTCGGCGAGGCGCGTGACCGAGACAGACCTCCTCCAGGTGAGAGAGAGGAAACCAGTGAGGACGGGGTAATAATGCGGCCCGAGAGCTCCATCAATAATTGACAGAGCCGCACAGCCCCCTCACCACGTGCCGCACACGTCTCAGTAATCGCTCTATCTGTGTTGTGTCTGTCATCCTTTCCGCCGCTGCCGCAAACCTCCCTCCTCCTGGGTTTATTCAAATGCCATCCCGTGTAATTACTGGCAAACCTGTTTGCAGATTATATTTTTGTGCAAAGTACACATTGAAACAGACAGACCTAATGCAGACACGTCGTCCTTACATGCGTACATAAACACTCGCGTTGCACCCGACTACTCACTGAAAGCCGGCGCCGGAACTGAGGCCAGACCCGGGGAGGACGAGGGTGGGAGAGCGAGAGGCGGCGAAGAGAGGAAGGACACTGAGCGACACTGATGGCAGCCAGGCGGTTACATTAGCAGACGTTGAGGAGGCTCCGGGGACAACGTAGCGCCCAGCCGCAGCCTCCAGCTAACAGCCAGCGTCCGCTCTGACCTGTGAGACACGTACGCAGCGGATGCACTAAATAGGAACATGGAACGAGGAAGAAATCAAAGCAATCGCTCGGTAGACAAGTGGTCAGAGCTACGGCTTCAAAGCAAGGAGGTCGCAGGTTTGACTGGCGGTACTTTGGTGGTTTCCTCTACATTGTGAGTGAGTGGTGCTTGTGCGTGTGTGTGTCCATCCTGTATCGCGTGCCTGAACACTGCAGCAAAACCCCACGACGTTGTTAAGGTATGAAGCGGCTGAGGTAATTGATGATCGATCATTTAAAGCTGCATCACTTTGTTTTTCACCTCGATAAAACTGCAAAAGGGACTGCGCGAGAGCTCGAAGAACGTGTCTGGCAAAGTCAAAAAGAGCAACCACAGTCTCCCTCTCCGCTCTTATCTGTGTACTCACTCTCTGCAGGCCACACCTCTGCTTGTTTTCATATGCGGCAGACAGCTGTTAAGGCCGCGAGGAGATCGATTCGAACCCGGCTCAAAGCGGTCCTGGGCGGACACGGCGCAGCGTCGGTTTGGAGAGCAGACACTTCCCCTCCACGTCGGCGGACACTCGTAATTAGATCCACCAGGTGGCCCGAGACACGAGCGCTGACGCGGCGCCGCGCTGGCTGGTTGTGTAAACAGGCGGCGCCTCGCCGAACCTGTTCAACTTCGGGGTTTCAGGCGACGGGGCGCCATCGGGCGGAGGCGGGCGCCGCCACGGAGATGTCTGCCTCGCAGGCGCGCCATCAGTAAATAAGAGCCGGCACGTACTGTAGCTGCTCGGCAGCTGTGCAGGCAGCCCGCGTAATGACGGCGCCGCAAACGGGGGAAGAAATACAAATACAAGAAATCCTCTCTCGGGCGAAAATAAATGGAGCAATTAAAAGCAGTCCGTCATTTTCATCACGCAACTTCTCATTTGTTTAAAAAACGGGCGAGCGCCGCATGGCAATTAACCATAATGTGGCGCCGCTGAAGCGTCATTACCAGGCGTTATCCTCTCGCAAAACAGACCGTGACGGCACTAACAGCCCCAGACATGAATTCTTAGAGATTTCCACGATCGGCTTGTAGATAGCAACGGAAACAAAGGCAGCTCCCCCTTCCATCTGCTGGGGAACAAAAATGACCGTAAATAATTGGGTTGTCATACAGCATAGAGAGTGATTTCAACCAGAAATAATCAGGGTAATTCTTTGAACACGAGGCACTTTTCAAATGGCTATTGGTAGAAATTATAACGTGACGACATTGGTGATATCAATCTTAATAATCCATATACAGAGACAATACAAGACAGCCAATTGATCAACGACCTGTAAAGTGCAATTAACTGCTGAATCTTGAATCCTTCACTGACATTTTCCCTTGTCTTCGTGTGTTATAGTATTATCAGAGACCTGCACAAGTGAAACTCGTCATGCAGCCTATAAGGCAGGTGACATTTCACTGCGTCTGCCACATAAAAGAAAGCCAAGGTGTGAATACAACATCCTCTGCGTGCAAAGACACATGAGCGATGGAAAGCCCATCTGCATCCATGAAGCTTGCTGAGGAAAATATCAGAAGCCTTTTTTTTTTACACTTTCACAGCTCTTTTCCTTTAAACCATCAAAATTAATTTTGCATAGTCGGTCAGCTTGTTGGATCAGTGGGTAGCAATGTCCCCTCACAGCATGGAGTGGGGGGGCTCCAGAGTTTTTTTTTTTTGCAGGATTTGCACGTTCTCTCTGTGTCTACTGTATGTGGGTTTTCTCTGGATACTCATTCACTCCCACAGTCTAAAAACACACGTTTAGGCTGATGGGAAGCTCTAAATTGCCCCTAGGTGATAGAATGAATGGTGTGAATGTGTATCTGTGTGTGTCCTGCCATGGACAGGCAACGTGTCTGTGGTGTATTGAACAGGCTCCACAGACCTCTGTGACATGCATGCAGTGAAAAGTGAGATGAGGAAATAAAGTTTCACATGGTAATCAATGTCGGTGTGAGTTGCTCGTTCCTTGGGCCTGTTGTCGCCGTACTACTGTGTCTGTAAAACTATCAACAAAAAGCCCCCTGCTGGAGCTGCACACCCTTAACCCTTAACCCTTAACCCCACAACACCCGTTGGCTGAGAAAGCATCAAGACTTTAGAGTCGGACCCAAACGCACACAGACCGTATATGTTATATTGAGAAATCAGTTTGATTACAGCTAAGGATAGGGAAAGAGGAAGGAGTGGTTCAGTGTAGCTAGCAAGATGGCTGCCAGAACTTAGCCGGATGACTAACACATGATCTCCCTCGAAGGAATCAGTCAGAACGTCAGTCCACGGGTTGATCAGCTGGGGCAGAGACGAGACAAGGTCAGGGACAGAACGCAGTTCAGGCAGGGAGGGCAGGAGAACAGGGTCGATAGAGGAACAGGCGTAGGTCAGGTTACCAGGAACGTGGCAGATGCAGATCCAGGGACAAGGTCAAGTCAGGCCAGGAGAACAGGAGACACAGAGGCTGAGTGAGTGAGGAGGGCTGGAGACATGAGCAGGAGTAGGTACCGGGTGATCACAGGCAGGGGAAAGTGCTCAACAGGTGAGCGAGGTCTGATTGGCTGGGAGTCGGGGGAAGTGGCAATACCAAGAGAGGGGAGTGTAGATCAGACAAAGGGCAAAAACAAGTCCTTGATTTGCTGAGAGAGGATTCATGACGGAGAGAAAAACACACGATAGAAAAAGCTCCATAGCCACGAGCTGAACTCTAATCAGAGCACACTCGGCTGAGTGGGAACTCCCAGCAGTTTAGCACGCACTCTGGGAGACCGTGACACGCCGGACCCCGCTCTCTGCGGCTCCACACCCGTCGTCCTACTGTACCCCGCCGTCTCTCTCCTCCTCTCCTTCTTCTTCTCGCCGCTCATTTCCATCCAGACTTGCCAGGCAGCTCCTCAGAAATAATTAGCGACTAACGAGTCTCTCACACGGCCTCATAACAAGCTTCACGCTCTAATAATGAGCCTCTACACACTTCTGCGGTAAACAGCTGCCATCCTTTCAGAAAGAACCTGCCGGAAGCCTTAAGCCCGAGCAAACCCAGCGACACAGCGGGCTGAGCAAGCAGAATCCAGCAGATTGTTTTGTCTCCTCGGAGCACGTTTTGTGTTTTTCTTTCTTTCCCCCCCTTTTTTTTTTTGTTCTCCGTGATTCGCTAATGAGAAACCACAAATGAATTCGGAGCAGTCAGACTCGCTTGCTGAGCCTCTTGCTTATTCATAAGTCTACAAACTTCACAACTTTAATCAGCAGTCCAAACAACAGAATGAAATCATGTATTTCCACGGCATAATGAATGTAAAATAGTTTGGGGAGGGGGGGGGAACCGAGAGGGGCGGCTTCAAAACAATATGAAAAACAGCTCTCTCTTAAAGGACGGCGGCGCGCACAGCATCTCTCACACTGGCGGGGAGACACTTAATCCCACCTATTCTGCAGTTTGTCATGGATTTAGCGTGGTTTTCCTCGGGCTGAGGATAATCGCAGCCGTTTGAGGGACAAATTTGACAAGATCAAGGGAGCCCTCAATGTAAACACAGGGATATCTGTTCTCATTTCTGAGGGATTAACCTTTGCCTGCGCCGCCATGTTTCCGTTTTGAGGTGACGCCGGCAACAGCGATGAAACCCGTGCCACCTGCCATCGCACGCCCCCCCCGCGCCTTCACGACTCCGGCCTTTGAGAAGTGACGCCCCAGTAGCCAGCGTATTCCGACGCAAAGTGTCTTTCGGGGGGTTATTGATGGGGACGCGCACGCACCTTGGTCAGGTGCATAATGATTTCTTTTTTTACAAGCCTGGATGAAGGCGTCCTGCGGGATGCGCGTGTCCCGTGCAGCCGGCGCCGAGCTAACCAGCCATAAAGCAGTGATGGATGATGTGAAGGTTTAAAAAGCCGTGTGTAAATGCCACGGTGTTTACGAGCCCCTCCGTCTGTGCTCCTGCGGGTTTGTTTGTGAAGGGAACGCCGCTTGCATACCGAGTCTGTAACTCCATAAAAGGCGCCAAGGTTAGAGAGGACTGGCTGTTTTCAATCATTTTCATTTATTCACATTTCTGTGAGGTAAAACTTTACGTGACCTCTACCTGCCTTTATAATCTGTGAAGCCCAATTTCACACACTCAGACTCGCTCGGTCGACTGGCTCGCTTTTGGCCATGATAAAAGAGTGTGTCGGGCTCCAGAGAGATCAAAGTGACGTTATTTTGTCACACAGATGGGTCAAGAATGAACATTTACATCGCATTACGTCCATTTGCCGTATGTTTTCTTTTTATGTTTTTAGTCCGCAGTGACTAAAACTCCACAGAAACAAGCGGTCCATGCTGAGTCTCAAACAGGCTAAAACGTCCACATCTACAGATGAACCTCCTGGGACGATGAGAGACATATAACATGTGGCCAGGATCACCTGTGTACACGCTGAGAAAAAGTCTGATTAAACGTAAATTTGACCCTTGAATTTCAATCAAATACTGGAATTTGAAAAGAACTTCAGTTGAAGAATACATATAAATATATGAAAAATGTATTGTATGTATGAAATCTACAAAAAGGTGTGTTTTTTTGCAATTCCCTCTGTTCACGTGACATGTAAGGCACAAATACACAGTTTAGGCCATTTCCTGTGAATGTATAACTCAATTTCAAGAAAGTATGAGCAGGTATGGGGACAAAATGCGACCGTTCCACAGGAACCACCCTTTCACAATCGCGAACTGAATGAAATCCAGACTTTTTCGGAGACCACTCGTGCATTCAGAGTTGTGCTCTCAGCTCCTTCTGCTGTGAGAGCGCTGCAGTATTTCTCTTCACACGTCCACCTCTCCCCCGTGGCTCCGTTTCCTAGTTTCCCACCATTACAGCGCCCCGGCAGCACACAGCAGCAATTAAAACACCTCGGCAAACATTCAGTCGATGACTTTTTGAGGTGTTAAGTTCACCCTGAGAGACGGGGCGATCGATGAAGCCATCTCCAAGGTGAATCTATAGCAGCTCCCGGCAGACACACACTGAGCCGCTGCAGTGGAGGGGTGGAGAAAACACAGCGGCACAACAAAAATACCAACAGCCAGACCGGCCTCCGAGTAATGAACTAATTCTTCATACGCAAAGCGGAGCGCGGCTTTTTATTTCCTCGTGTTATTGCAGCATTCCTATTTTCTGCAGCAATGCGGCCATGGGAGCGGGACGAGTGCTTTCAGGGAGGAGAGGAGAGCAGAAGAGGAGATGATGAAGCCGGGGCGGAGGAAAGAGGCAGGGTGAAAAAAAGCAGGCCTGCAGAAATCACAACGGGGAGCATCTTTCTTCCTCCCTGCCTCTTTAAAAAGCTGCCTCCACCAGCCTATTCTCCTGGGCCAGGCATTGGCGGCAGAGAGGAGACGTATGTGAGGGAGAGATGGGAGATATGGGCACTCAGTATCTAATCTCCCTATCCCCTCTCTAATGCACCCTGGAGTCTCCTCTCCAGCTCAACACAGGCTCATAGATAGGAGTTGACAGCTGCACAGGCTAGAACCCGGCACCCCAGCTTTACAGCTAAAGGTAATCTTTCCCTGCTGGGCCTGACTCACAACACTAGTGTGTGTGTGTGTGTGTGTGTGCGTATGTGATGGGGTTTGCAGAGTGGAGGAGGGATGGTTTTAAAAAGCCCTGAAAGGCTGAATCAGCTGTGCTTGTTTAATGTCTTGTTTATCAATCACTACTTTCCCAGGAGCCCTTTGCTCCACATTACTGAATCTGCCAGCGTTCGCCAGAAAGGCATACAGATGTTAACAGTGAATATTTCTTACAAACAAACATTCTGTCGGCTGGGCGAGACAAGGCCATTTTCTTTCCAAGACAGTTTGGCTTCTCAGGAATCCCTGCAATAAAGACTCAGAGCCGTGGAATAAGCCAAACCACAGGTAAACACGCAACTCTGCCATTTACGGAGATTTTGGGAGATTTGCTCTGGTAAGTCCGTCGCAGTGTTTCTTTCACTTGCTAAAAACAAGAGTTTGCAGATTGCGACTGGACTTGTGCTGCGAAGGTCGGGTGTGGGATCCAGAACATAAACAAGAGAAATTCTCCTCACCTTGAGAAGCACAACAAACAAGGAGCACACAGCCATACCAGACTGCCATATCTGACCTCCCCTGTCCTTCCCGAGGAGACCTGGTCACCAGCGGGAGAGGCATTTTATAATTAGATGATACAAGAAATAAAGGAAGATTTCTTCCATCAACATCAACACTAAGAACATGGAGCCATGGCCATGACTTCATAATGTGTGTTAATGAGATGATTCAGGGTCAACTGGGGTGGGTGTCCGTTTGGCGAGGCTTTATGTCATTTGACATTAAGTGATTAAGGTATATAGTTGTGATTCATTCCTAGATTGAAATCGAGCGATATGACTGCAGTCCATGTTACGGAAATAAAACAGCCAATGCTGAGATGACCTTTTTTTTTTTCTCCGCAGCCACAGATAGGCCTGCACTATTACAGCTACAGCTATTGGGGAAACATGGGATATGCGACAACGCTTTCAAACATCACAATATAACTTGCGATACATGAACAAACACTTAAGGTTGTGGGACAATATGCAATTTAGTGTAATGTACAGTGACAAGCGCCTGCAGTTGTGTTGTTGGTGTTTAAAAGTGCCAGGTTTAAATAAGAAATAATGCCAGAAATAATGCCAGGTTTAAATAAGAAATAATAATAAGAAATGGGCATTTCGGCTGGTAGGGCTCCTCTGATTGATCAAATATACTGACATGCAGGGCACGAGTGTATAGTGCATGATAACACCCACTTCCAACTGATGGAAGTTCAGGAAGTGTTTGTGCATGTAGATATCGTGATAAGGATACATTTGCGACGTATTGTGCAGCGCTAAACATGGATTTTACATTTTTTTCCCAGCATTATTGAGTCAGGGCACAGTAATTTCCTTCCCTCATATTGATAAAAGAATGACTGAGATGCGTTTTTTTACACAGACGCCTCTATCCTCACGTCCGGGAGACCTGCAGGCAGAGCTGCCCCGCAATGAATGCACCTGATGTATTTGGCCCCGGCAGCTCGCTCGCCGCAATCATGGAGCCGGTTCTCTGCACATCCGTCACCGTCCGGCCTGAACAGGCCAGGGAGAGGCGCGCCAAAAACGATGCGGAGCGACGTCGCTCCCGTCACGTGTAGCACCCCGACGCCACGCCGCCACACTCGCCTGCGGTCGCCTCCCCTCCCGCTGCCGAATTCGCGGTGCTTTTGTTTGTTTCTGGTTTCCGGCAGCGAGACCCGAGGACGGGCGTGCAGTTCTCGTTTTTTCTTTTGCTCTCGGGGTTTCGCAAGTGAAACCCGCGCTGACGAATTCTACGCCCGTGGGCCGTCGGCGGCGAGGGCGTCGGCGCTAATTATCTGACTTGGAACACTTGTACAAGCAAACCTCAGGGAGGGAGTAAGTGGATTAGGAAAACGTTCCTGCGCGGGGGCCCAGTGACGAGGCAGAGCTCTCAAAAGCTGTGTAAGCTCGACTCGGGGTTGATCCCGACTCTGATAACGAAGGCTGGGGTATTGAGGAATCCACTTTTCCTCTTTTCCTTTCCATTATCTCAACAAAAAACAGGAAACACAAACACATTTTCATAAGTGCTCCCGTCTCCTCAGAGCTGGCTATGAGGGTCAGATTGCTGCCTGCTGTTCCGTGATGGAGTAGACGTCAGCCTGCAGACGGTCTTGACGTCTTCTTCTGATAGAGGGAGTGATGGATGCCCTCTTGGGCCGACTGAAAACAACTGTCCTGGTGGTTATGGAGCTGTTTGCAGAGAGCCCGAGGATGCCCTCATTATCTCCACTGTGTTAAAAAGCCAGGCCTGAGAAAGTCTCTTTGTGTCCAGGGCTGGAGGCTTACAGGCAGCAACAGGGCGAGGATGAGTGGGAGGAAGAGCAGGAGGAGGAGGAGGAGGAGGAGGAGGAGGAGGAAGAAGGCGGGGAGGGGGAGAGGGCAGCCGGGCTCAGTGGTAGACAGGACAGCTGGAACTGAGCCTCTGTGTCTGGCAGGGAGCGATGAAATTCCCCTCCACACAAATCACACCTCCTCCTCCTCCTCCTCCTTCTCCTCCTCCTCCTCCTCCTCCTCCTCCCTCCCTCCAGGTAAGTGTTGTGCGAGCGCGGGCTCTCATGGGGCAAGCTGACAGCCCAGATAAACAAGTGAACTCGCTCATTGGATGCACGCACACATAGCTTTGTGCAGAGGGGCACACACTTCTGCATTATGTTTCGTTCTCTAAATCCGAGCGCATATTCCTGCACACACAAGAGGACACATAGCCTGAGGTTAGACCTGCACACACACACACACACACACACACACACACACACACACACACACACACACACACACACACACACACACAGAATTCTTGAAATAGCTTGTATTCAATCCACGAGTGCGATTTGTGAGGTGAATTGGCTTCATCAGCTTCACAGGGCGTCGAATTGAAATGACGGTGGGAGGAACAAAATTCACTGCAGTTCGGAGAAATTCCACTCAGCGACACAATATAAAAACCCGCACGAAAATTAACATCTGCCATGGTTCGGTGAGCCAAGCACGCTGGGGGGACGAAGATATCTTAACGCCGCCTCCCACAGAACAGCGCTACAATCGACTGAAGGTAATTACAGTTATTACAGGGGAGAAACTGTTACGTTTCCGGGCAGCGTATTGTTTGTGCCGACACACAAATCACGCTCACATATGAAGTTTTATTAGCGTTTCACGCCACACCTAAGTCATGTTGCTCCAACTTACCCTCGCTCTCAGCTCTAACTTTACTTCAGCTGAGATTGAATGCACAGGCAGGGACGGGGTGTTTGCCGGCAGGAGGGCCCCCCCCCCCCCATACACACACACACCCCCGTGGTCTATTAACCCCGGGGTGTGAAGAAGGACAGAGATCATCGCCAGGCGGACTTCGCCGAACGGACGTGATCAGACGCCGAGGCGAGGAGAGCGTCGAGGAAACTCCACAAAATGGAGGCCGCCGAGATGAGAGGAGAGGCTGTGTGCGAGACGGCGACTGTTTACTTCCAGGCTTATTTGCACCTTCAGTTTCTGAACGCTGCATCCGGAGGCTTCCCAACCTGTTATGGAGCTGACAGTCGGGGGAGTGTGTGTGTGCGTGTGTGCGTGTGTGCGTGCGCGTGAGTATTTGTGTGTGAACCGCTGATGACAATGCGCTCATTAGAAGATCCCGCTTTGATAAGTGTGGCAGATTCTTCAGTGGCCTGCGCAGGATGCAGCTCCTCTGTCAACAACCAGAAGGGGTTTTTTTGGCACCAAAATGCAGCTTTGCAGCAGTGATTATGCGGGCAATTTGTCCATAATTAATTAAACTTGATTGCTCTTACATCGCCTCGGATAATTTATTCAGACATTTATTCCTCCATTCGGCGCGAAGTCACAGAGACTCCGATCGAGCCGCGTCCGCGCAGCACTTCATTACTTCCAATTACCCATGACAGAGCTGTAATGGTCGTTTTTTAAAGGCCGGCTGAGGCCTCACACCCCACTGACTCTGGACAGATCTCCTCCTACCAGAAGAGAGGATCGATGGGTCAAACCGTCAAACATCGCCGACGTGATATTTGGAATCTGTCAGCGCTTTGGTATGTGGTAAACCTATTGTATTGTTATTCACCCTGGTGCCATGGTGCTGCCTGTAGGCCCAGACATACAAATGTTCTACTCTTACCGATGCTCATCACTATCAGACGACCAGAGACCATCATCATTTCTTCTCCGCAGTCACCGTGCTGTTAAACACCGGCTGCTCCTTCGCTCTCGCAGGGGGAAACTGTTACTCGGGTAAACTGGCAAATCAGTGCAATATCGCCGTCTAAAATGTGCATTAGTTCATCACCTCTATAAATAACCTGGGATTCTTGGGTGACTGATGCGCCTCTAACCGGGTCCAATCTACATCAGCATCAGGACGCGGGTGACGCTTCAAACGGAGGATATCAAAAGATGCCGACTTGCTGTAAAATCCGAAAAAAATCACGCCTTTTCTCGCTCGGGTTTGGAGCAGGAATATAAAGCGGGTCTGTGGTCTGAAGCTGTCAACTACAAGATAAAGGCACAGCGATAATGCAGTTCATCTTATCTGAGTTATGCTAAAACACACTCCGATAGTGCCTGGATTAATTTATTTGCAATGTGACTGGGCTCGCGTTTTAAAGTCATTTGAAGATATTTTTCAACCCCAAAAAAGAGAACCATTGCAAATAAGCTGTTTTGCACATTAAACACCTTGTTTCATCCTGCTCCTTAGTATAGATATAGCCCTCGACTATATTTATAGTTTTGGATGATGCGTTGACGTGAAAGCTTTCTTATCCGGCGGAAGAAAGTCGTCCGCCATAATGATGCTGGCACTGTGACGGGCTTCTTGAAAAAGTTGGTGGCTCTTAAAACTTGAGCTCATTACAGCCGTTGAAAACAGAGGCTGGGACTCATTTAGACGACGACCGGCTCATTATCCAGCCGCTTCAGATCAGACCTCTGCTGCATGCCGTCCCCGTTCCTATCCCGGCTCCACTGTCCCACATCTTACAGCATACGATAGACATGAATATGTTAAAGTATGGTTGGTGTCAGACCCGCATGCCGCGACACATGCCGTCTTTGCTCACGCTCAAGTGTTTTTTAAAACCTACGCTTGCACAAAAATGAGAACATGGTGATGTTTCTGGACCTGCCGTGCATCTCGGGCCAGGAATAGGCTGTCGGGGTCCGACGAAGCCAAGGTCAAAGTGTTTTCTTCTCCCTTCTCTGTCTCCTCCAATAAGATTATTCAAATGAAGACCAATTAGAGAGCAAAGTGGTTGAAAAAGCAGCCCGACTGAACCCGGTGACTACAGTCGTCCTCCCGGGCTCCCACAGGCCCAAGATTCATGAGCCCGAGGGCTTATCAGACGCCTCAAAACTGCACCAGATTTCATAACTCGGAGGAGATTCATCATCTGACACGCTCTCAGGCCTCCAGGTAAAGAGCAGAAATTTGTCACAAAGTAATCTAGCAGGAGCATCCTCCCTCACACTGATTGTCCAAATATAACATGTGGGCAGTGGGGTGGGGTGGGGGGGAGGATGGAGCTCAGTGGACGAGGACCTGGCGTTTTATTTCAATCTGTTGCAACACACCCGACAAGTTTTGCACCCGCAGATGATTGTGGATGGATTTTTGGTGTTATCACTGAACAGTTTCAGTGAGAGAGGAAAGGAAATCTCTCCATCATGTTGCTCGATGGAGGTGGACTCCTCCAGCAGGTGGCTGGGAGGGGTCCGCGCCACCGTGGCTCCATTAGCGGGGCTTGTTAGCCGTCTGCAGAGCTGCAGTTTGTCATTCAGCTCAGTGCGTAGAAGTCACGGTGGCGCGATTGCATTCATTCGGGGATTTAAATGCAGAATCATCGTTCAAACATCTTTTGTCCGGATGGAAATAACAACGGGGCATTTGGCTTCAGGAAATTGCTTTTTCCAAAACTGTTTTGTTGTCATTTTCAAGTAACTGCTTTTTGGGTTCATCTTTTTGCTTTAAGAGAAAAACACAGGAGCAAACAGCACCTGAGGATTGCAGAGAGCAGTGCGAGGAGCCAATGAGGGGGGGGGGACAGACACCTGGCCTACTTTTCCCAAACTTACCCAGACTTTTTAATTTTATCACATTCGATTAATCAGAGGCGGGAGAAAAAAAACCCGCAGCACCAACACCACTATTCATTTTCCGTGTGACACCTCCGCTACCTCGCCACGCGTAGACGGGGAGGAAGACAGGCAGGCAGACAGGAAACGGGATGGGGGGGGGGTGTGGGGGGAGGGGGGTGAAGGAGAGGGAGAGAAGAGTGAGCCACAGCCGAAAAGGAGGCGGTGAAACAAAGGCGGAGCATGACTTTGACAAAGCAGATTAAAAAAAGAATAACAGGCGCGAAAAAGTGTCACATCTAATAGGGACACGACGCGTCAAGCCTCCGCCGGGACGGCGAGCTGTCACGCGGGAACAGCTCTCTCTGAGAAAGCGGAACGGGGGAGGTGGGGGGAGGTGGGGGGGGGGGGGGGCGCGCTTTCGCCCCGCTAATCAGAGCCGACGCCGGGAATACAGATCCTCCGCCGTAATCTATTTTGCGAGGAGCGACGCTGGGCTCGATTTCATTTGCGGCCTGTGTTGTCTGTCTTCGCCGGGGCCCGTGTGTCTTTTTTTGCTTGTGTTTTTTTCTTTGTTTGGAGGAGCTAACGAGCTCGACGCGTCGAAACAAAAGGCGCGCGCGCGCGTCGCACCTCATCAGCCGCCGCTCTCGCAATAACAGCGACAATCTGGAGAGGCGCGGCGCTCTCAGATGAGCATCCGTGCCATTTCAATAGCAGACGAGAGGAAGGGAGGCCGGCCGCGTGAGTCGCATGGGAAATGGGGGGGGCTCGCAATTAGGACTTTCAGGCAAACGTGTACATAATCAGGGTTCCCACTGCCGGGCAGAAATGATTTTTCTGCTGCCATATGTTGCCCAGATGATAATGTAACAACAAGCCTGTTTGCGCTCGCTCGCAGGGCAGGGAGAAGGGAAAAGACGTCTTCCGAGACAACTTAAGAATTGCCAGGACCGGGGACTTCGTTGTTGACAGAGAATGAAGACATGACACCTGATGCGGGACACTGCGCGGATGCTGAAGTCGAGCATGCCGCTGGTGCGGCAACGGGAGGGCAAATCTCATTATCCGGTTCGCGATGATGACGACGCTGCCCTCCTTTTGCCGAGCGGTTCTCCGGGACGATGGTTTGCCCCTTCACCATTTTGAGATCCTGTTATAACGAAGGAACGCACCGGAACCGAGGCAAAATGGCCACTGCGGCTCCACTGCAGTGGGAACAGGCGAAGCCAAGAGAGGAAACAAGGAGGTGTGTGTGTGTCTGTATGTGTGTGCTGAGTACAGCCTCCCTCCAGTCATAGGGTGATTTGATATGCATCATATTCTCATTGCTAATGTCTAGCATGGAGCTACAGCCTCAGCACCGACTGCTTCTCCTGGTTGGGGCGTCCCCCTGGAAGCAGCCGAGCTGGATACGCAGCACGCTCTCCTCATGTTCGGGGCTGCAGAGCCGCATCCTCCTCTCAGAGCAGCCAGGTGCCGACAGGAACCCACCTGGGGACAGCCGGGCTGCAGCTCCGAGCTCTGAGTACAGCCCAGAGTACAGGTCTGAGCAGCCTCCGTCCACAGCCTCTCTGCCGTCATGGGACGTCCCCAGCCTGGCACAGCTGCGAGAGGTCTGGACTCTCTCAAGCATTAAAGTGTCTGGCTGCTCTGGGGAGCACTCTGCCCATGTTACACAGAAACTCGGGAGGTGGAAAGTATTTCATTTATTTATCGCTTTTCCCAAACACAAAATGAACCTTTCAAAGAATCATTCGGGGGTCATGGAGGAAAATATCACTGTTTGCTTCCTCGCTTTGGTCATTAGTTTAGAGGTGTGATACCACCCACGAGGAGGGGTTATCTTATTTTAGAGTATCTTAGCTTAGCTTAGCATGAGGACTGGAGAAAATCAATATCAGCACCACGACTTGACCGATAGCTGGCTCACAAATGACCACGCCACTGCCTCTCATGCATGACATGATAGCATCTGACTTTAGTCCAAACCCGAAGAATGATTTTGTTTGTTTGTGGCAGAGAAGAAGACACATTTGAGATGTTTACATGTATGTCACTGATCAGCCCAACATGACTGTATTGAATATACCTGTACATATACACACGTACAGTGTGTCTACAAAACGGATCAGCCCTCCAAAAGGTGCATTTTTGTACCAGCGCCAGACAGAGGAGAGCAGCGTTTGTGTGGTGTCAAACATTTCTTTTCTCTTTTTTTTTTTATATCTGTTCCTGGCCCTTTACATCACGCGTTAGTTTTGCCTGACCCACTTTCGGATCAGAACAGGGAGCAGGATACGGCGGGGAGACGGAGGCGGCCAGGTGGAGCTCCCGAATAATGTCGTTTCGCCGAAGGGAAGCGCTGGATCCTGCGGCACCCGCGCAGCTGCGCTCACGGACCTCGTCAGACACAAGCATGTAACGCGGAGGCGTGCGTACACCAGGACGAATAAACTCTGCGAGACGCCGATATGGCTCCCGGCGGCGGGACCATTACAAACCGCGCCGAGCGTATGGGTATTAGCATGTGCACGCGCGCGCGTGAGAGTGTTTATGCTTCATCCAGCGCCTGCAGGTACCCAGCTGTCCCGCTCAGCAGACCTTTGTAAATACCGCGCCCGGCCTCAAAGACGATCCAGGGCCTATTAGTCGCACATGAAAGACAGCATGCGGGAATCACTGGCAGCCGACCGGAGGGGAGAGAGAGAGAGAGAGAGAGAGACGGAGAGACAGGGGGAGACCATATGTGTGCGCATGTGTGCGAAGACCCCAAACAATGCTTTAAAATGACTACACGTGTTTGTGCCAGTCCATTTGGCTTGGGCCTGGGCAATCGCGCAGCCCCCCCGACCGGTGGCTGTCGAGCGGTTTCCAGGCCCCCGGGCGAACACAAACACACAGTCCGTGTCCGTGCCCGTATATACATACCAACGCGGCGTGCGGCAGAGAGAGAGAGAGAGAGAGAGAGAGAGAGAGAGAGAGAGAGAGAGAGAGAGACTCTCCTCCGCAGCGCTGTAATTAGGCCCCGGTCACTGCGGAGATGTAATGGATAACCCTGTCTGGAGATGACCGGAGGGTTGGAGCGGGCGCATGTGACCGCGCTTGCCGTGTCTGCGCGCGCGTGTGTGTGTGTGTGCGTGCGTGCACCACTAGGGAGGCGCAGAGAGGTGGCAGCTCTCGCTCTGCTTTGTCTCTGGGATATGCGTGATGTGCGCGGCGGACCCGGCGAGAGTTTTAAGACGCTTCAAGCTGAGGAGAACAGGTGGTCCGAGTGAGGGACTGAACCCAGAGGAGTCCAGGCCGCTAGCATTTTACATACATTCAAAGGGCTCTTACGCTTGCTAGTACAAGCACCAGATACATATATATATATATATATATATATAGGTAGCACATATAGTAAGTCCAGCAATGTTTCCAAGCCAAACATTTAGAATGGCAGGCACGCGGTGGAGGAGCAGAACAAGTAATGAGCAGCTTTGAGCGTTTCTTTTAGATTGGTTTGAACGGGAAATGCAGTGATTTAGCATTCTGTTTTTATACCCTTTTCAAAAATTTCCAAAAGACAAAATCTCCTTCCATTTTCCACCATCAAAGGTGTCTTCTGAGAGCGGATCTAAAAACAAGCAAAAAAAAGCTCACCCAGACCTCGCGCATTTCACTTGGTTTGAATGCGAAGGGTCAATGGAGCCCAAGACGCAGCCCGAGGTAAACAGTGGCTGAAAACGAACTGCTTGCTTTGCGTCTCGCAGTTTACTCGCGGGCGCTCGCTGGAGGCGGCTGCTCCCACGCTGCGAGGCGCGTGTGATGCATGGGCTTCTTCTTCTTCTTCTTCTTTTGTGGAGTTTTGTGCGGTGGGAGGGGGCGGCCGTCGCACGCGCCTCCCGTCGAGTCGCACACGCGGCCCGGTGCGATTTGCGAGGCGGATTTACATGGCGGTGAGAAATCACTGTTTTTTTTCTTTTTGGCTTGGGCGATAACTCTTCCTCCCCCCCCGTGCTGTTTTCGCTCCATCCGCCGACTCCAGGGACCGACCCAGATTTAGTGCAGGTAGATATACGCCGGCAGTGTGCCTCTTGCGTAAATTGTGAAAGTTTACAGGGAGCCGGAAATGACAAGACCTCAAGTCCGGACTGTCTGGCGATCCTGGCTCTTGCGGTATATCTCGGAGCACAAGGCACAGCAATCATCATCTCATCTGGGCTATCGGATTAGGGATTATCGCCGCGCGTGCGAGGAAACACCCACATGTGGAGGCGAGTTTCCAGCCTCCTCGGCTTCTTAAAGGTTGTTTGGAGGTTTTTCAAATGGATTTTGTTTTCTTTGTGCGCGCGAGATGATAGCTGACCGCCCGTGCTGTTAATAAGGCAGAACAAAGCCGCCATTTCATCTGCGTGTGTGTGTGTGTGTTTATCCTTGTGCTGCTGAAGCCTTTATGATAATACGCTGAGTTGGAGGTGTTGTGTCGCCATATCTGACATGAGGACGATCATCGCTCATCACTCACGCCTGAGAGGAAGATTGAAAATCACACCAAATTTACAAAACACTGTTACCCAATTTTCCACGTTTTATAATCTCCTCCTTTAAGAATATGATAAGGTGATAATCATACGTCCAGATTGAGAGTCAGGAATACGGGAATGCTGTAGTTTCACCATAGTGAACATTTTTAACATAAGAACGCGAGAGAACTGGATCACGGGCCGCGGAGGAACGTGAATCCCACCTCTTTATGCAGCTTCACACCGAAGTCAACACTAAACATCAAAACAAATCACAAACGTGCCCACAAACACTGGGCTCACGCAAAGAGCCGCTGATTATTTAATGAGTTCCCGCTTTTGTTATATTTAATAGCCACTTGATAGCTGTTAAAATAAATTCACAGCTTCTGAGAGACTAAAGCGAGGCGGTCCACAGCTCTTATTCAAGCGCAGCATTGTTTTTGAAGCTGCCAGCCGCAGCCAAACAGAAGTTTTCGTCTTCGTCTTTTTTCGTCTTTTTTTTTTTTGTGTAAACACTGGGCCAAATTTCAGCTGAGATTTCTCCTCTCGGGAAACATGTCCAGAAAGAAAAGTTGCGCACTGTAAAGTGCATTTTTTTCTTCTACATAATGCAACCTTTCCATGCTATCTCCCGAACTGGCGCGTCGAGAAAAACCATCAAAATGTAAATGTTTGCTCCTCACGCTGCCTTTCATGTGGCTGATACAGAGGCAAACACTTCAAATGCATCTTCAAAGCCTGTTTCCCCATATGCTTCAAGTCATGGGATGCGGCCCGCTGATTACGTGGTGATTGATTTCAAAGGACCGGCAAGACGGGATATATAGTCTCTTCTTCTGCGGAGTGTGAGGTCGACCTGAGACTGTTTCCATGGTGAGGAATCCTAAGGATGGCCTGGAGAGGGAGGGAGGGAGGGAGGGAGGCAGGGAGGCAGGGAGGGAGGGAGGGAGTGCAAAAACAATGAGCGTCTATGACTCGGATCTATCACTGGGACGCGCAGCTAACTGAGTCATGTCTATAAAGAGGGGAGCTGAGGATACATTTGAAGGATTAACTTCCAAAGGTCCTAATCGCATTTCATTATCGATACGACCCACGCAGGGGCCTGGCGGCGCACACACGCAATGTCGCCGCCCCGCTAGCACAACGGCGTCGCCTCGAATACCTCTTACTTCGCTCGACAGTGAAATTGGATTTACAGGATCCCTCCACGAGCCGGGCAAGGCACCGTTTCTCACTTCTATTATTAACCGGACGAGTCAGTCATTGTCGGGTGCTGTTCTCGGCGAGGCTCATCAGCGTAGGAAGTGCCGCGTGCTAGTCATTGCTAGCACGTGCTAGCACCCCCCCCCCCCCCCCCCCCCCCCCCCCCCGCCCCGAACAGAGGAAAACCAACACGCAGCAAAGCGAAAGCAATATCCCATTTTTAGGAAATGACTTACTGTCCCCCTCCCACCCCACCACCCCACCCATGTGATCAGCCAAAGGCATCTCTGCCAGGGTGCGTGTCTCCAGGAAGGTGTGTGTTGGAGCAGCGTGGAGAGCGTTGTGAGCAGCATCCTCTGGCCTTGAGGAGGATGCGCACGTGTGTGTGTGTGTGTGTGTGTGTGGGGAGGGGCTCACAGTCTCAGCACCGTGGCCACTGTGGCAGCCCCCCCCCCCCACACACACACACACACGTGCGTATCCTCCACAAGCCGGATGTGCAATTAACATCGGCGCATTTGACGTGATTAAAAATCACCGTGGCAGCATTTTCGCCGCGGATGCTTCGTCCTTTCAAAACACAACAAATGTGCAGTCGCAGCCTTTTCCTTTTTTTGCCCCCCCCCCACCCCGTTTTTGCCGTTCCATGATTAATTCACACTTCCGAGATCCTCTCGGGGAGTTGAGGCGTCGTGTGATGTGATGTCATGCCGCCAAACACCGCCAGGACTCCCACCGCACCAGCGCTCCTGCTTTTGATACGCACTATATATAGCGCCATCCTAAAGACGAGGAAAAAAAAAGAAAAAAAGGAAAAACTGTTCCATTTCCATACGAGGGAGCGGAATAGATGCAGGTCGTCTCGGAACTGCGCAGACGAGCTGAGCTTTTTGGGTTTTTTTTATCATTTTCTTACAATCTTGCCATCATTTTCACGACGGCTAAAAACCTCCAGGTCAATGTCTACTCTCCGTCAGATTGCTTTTCCTGCGGCAACGCCTTAATGTAACACACATGACGAATTAAGTTTTGATACTGTTATATTTGCTACAGGTGAAACATGGTTTTACTGTACAACAGGCATCCGGCATGACTCCACCCTTAGCACAGCCGCAACGGGCTGCATTTAACAGGATTTTAGCATTGTAGAACAACTAGTCATGCTGAGAGAGTAACTGGTGTAACTGGTGTAGAAAGTAAGTACTGTGACACAGTGCAACTCAAAGTATCAGTGCGACGTGACATTATTTTTAACTGACAATAGCTAGGAATACATAATGGAGCATATCGTTTTTGGACGAAATTTGCCCATCTTATCTGGTCTGAAAACAGTCAATCACCAATCAGAGAGGCTCTCCAGGGGAACAACGATACTTGAGCAGATGATGTAGTGGCTGCTGCAGGCTGAGGAGCTCTCTCAGCCTGCAAACGACTGATCCTGGACCATGGATACATCACGCTCCCCTATTCGCCTGTCCCCCTCCTCCTCCTCCCCGCTCCCCCCCCCCCCCTTTTCCTCCCTCAGAGAGACTGCCAACAGATGAATCCTGCCAAGTGCCTCCCCAGGAGAAGTGCGTATGTGTGTGTGTCTGTCTCTAAATATGAGCGCGCGCATGTGTGTGTGCGAGTGTGTGTTTCCACTTTGATGGCAACGTTGGCAGTAATGTGTCTAATGGAAGATAAGCAACACTCTCTCAGACGAGCCTCCACAGCCAAGCACTTCCCCCAACATCATCATGCCGAGTGCAATGAAGGGACTACTCTATTCCCCCTTCATCTCTTTGAACACACACGCACGCACACACACACAAAAACACCTGCCGTGTGGGTCCATGCAAAGAAGCGAAAGTGCGCACACGCCTAGACTGACGGCTTGGATCACCCGTCTCAAAGCCGCCTTTATTATCTCTCACAATGAAGTCCACCAACCCCACACACATTCACAACTACAGCCAGCCACACGCACACATCCAGCCGCCCACCTACGCACACGCAGACCTGCGAATTGGATGATGAGTTCTGGAGATGAGTTTCACTCATAGAGGGACACCTCAGAGAAAGTATGGCTTTGGATCACCAAGCTCAAAGCGCCCGCTATCATTTCTCCTCCAAAGTACCCCCCCCCCCCCCCACCTCCCTCCCATTCACACACACACACGCACACACACACAGCAGCAGAGTGAAGGACGAGTGCGGCAGCAGAAGCGGGCGCTTATAGAGGAAGACAGAGGAAGAAGTCCTTGACTGCCGGCTGACCCTGCAGCTTGTTTGTGCCGATTTGGCGGGGAGCGTTGTGATCAAGGCGGAAGGCAGAGGGGAGGACTCAGAGTTTATTACACAACAAGACAGCCGAGTCGAAGGTGGGAGGAGGGGGAGAGTGATGGAGGGCCGCGTTACGGAGCAGCGGCTGCCTCGCGTCACTTTTTTTTTTCAGGGGACGGCTGATGAATCGGCCGGGGACGTCCTCCGTCCTAAATCTCGCCCGCCGGACCGGAGCTTGCCGCTCCGTGCACAGCTTGTCGGGCTCACGCTCCGCGTTGCGCCCGCCAGGGCTTCGAATGAGCATCCGAAGGAATTCAAAATTTCCTCCGAAGATTCAGGAGCATTTCTGCGAGAGTGAGAGCGGGACGGGGCGGGGGTTGGTCTGGAATCAAACCTGCATTGATACCTGGCACGCGCGAAAGCGGGGCAGATTCTCCTCCTTAATAAAACACTATCTCTGCCCGAGTCACTGAAGCGTTCTGCATGGGAATTAGAAAATTACCTGATGCCTATCGCCACAAAACAACAGCTCGGCGCGCGGGGGCGCTCGGTCGCCGCACAAACACCGGCGGCGACACGCATGACAATGAAACGCGTTGCGTGGGTATGAGGCTCTGGCTCGATGTTGTTCTTCTGCACAAGGGAAAGAAGAAACGGATGCATGGATTATTGCTTTCCCACCCGCAGAAGCAACATAAAACAGGAGCGCCTTCATATCGGAAGGATTCTCCAACGGTTAGACTGGTAGAAATCAGATGTCAAACGTGAGGGGGGGAAAAAGGGGGCCTGGCTTAGTGCTGCTGTTTTCTTTACTCTACACTCCCCAGGAGCCTGAAAACAACTCGTTAGCGGCGAGAAGTAATAAATAAATAGATAGATAAATAGATAAATAAATGGCAATGCGGTGTGCTGTCACATCACAGCAAGACCATCCCGGGCCTCTCCCACGTGCGTGCGTGGGGTCCAAAAACATGCGGGTTTTGGTCAATTAGAGACTGGAAGATTCCCCCTAGGGGCGCGCGTACGTGTGTGTGTGTGCCCTGTAATGGACGGGAGACTTGCTCAGCGTGCATCCCTTGCCTTTGCCATTGGCGCCCTTGGACAGGCTTGACCCCTGACACCAGCGAACGAATGAAGGAACGAAGGAACGAATGAACGAATGAGCAATGCTACATTACGCTCGCTCGGGTCTGCAGAGCGGAGGAAAACATCGGACGCTCTTTTTTTTTCGATGCATTTTCCTCAACTCAAGCTTGGAATTTCGAAAATTTTCTCGAAACCCGCGACACCGTTCACGCCACGCCGGCCCCTCTGGCCTCCCTTTGCGAGCGCTGCGAAGCAATCTGTGAAATGTACTAAGTGTCTTGAAGGAGACGTACGCTAAGCCCCCCCCCCCCCCCCCCCCCCGAGGAGAAGAGCAAAATCAACAGCCATTAGCATGAAAATGTCACGGGTTATTACTTTGAGCACACTTTGCTCTCGGACGGACGTGCAGACAAAGCCGGGAGAGACGCGCGGGATTGATTTCTGAGTCGTGACACGGGGCGGGCTGCGCACGCGGAGCGGAGCGGCGCCAGGCCGAGGCGCAGCTACAGTAATAATTCCTCCCCCCCGCGCTGTCGTTTATCCCAGGCCGCCCTCCAGCACTTGTCTGCGCAGTGAGGAGTATATACTGAGGTCAGGACCGAAATACATCAGCTCTACCTACCGCCGCGCGCCAACAAGCTTTAAAACTGTCAGCCCGTCCCTCTCCCTCCTCTCCTCGCCTCGCCTCGCCTCGCCTCCCTCCTCAACGCCACCTCCCCCCCCCCCCCCCCCCCCAGCTTCCGTCCCCGGGTTCAGGAGCACTTTCAGCCGTTTCTGTTGCATATTTCGGAATGAGCACCCAGGAAAACTGAGGATCTGTAAACAGAAAAACCAAAAAACACACAACAACAACCTGACAAGACCGAGGGCGAGTCCCAAATCTCCCCACTTTGGTTTTGCTAATAAAGTAAAATGCGCTCAGCGTCATATGACGTGTTACAGATACATGCACATCCTGGCTGCAGGTCCTGTTATCATTTTTAAAACAGGGAAAAATTCACAGTTCACCTTTCGCAGTTCCACAGACAAACTTTACAGATGTTGAGACTCTGTCATGGCATGATAACTCCTTGGAGTCACAGGAGGTACGTGTTCACTATATATTACAAGATTTTTTTCTTCCCTTACTCTTCTCTGTTTTTTGTCTTCTTTTGTTTTGTCTTCTTATTTTCCTCTGTATACATTTTACCTATTGTAAGTATTTATTACCTATTAATGTATTTATTTATTTTGCTTAGCACTTTATTATGATTAAAATGATTATTATTGTTCTGTTATTGGTGGAAATACATGATTGTCACACTTTGCAGAATGTTGAATAAGATTTGGTTACAAAAACGATCAGATATCCCCATTAAGACCTGCAGTGTGAATGCAGTCTATGTTTACTAGCCTGTTTTAACCAAAAATACATCAGTACGACTAAAACACGCATGTATTTCGCAGCGTATGCACGCATGTATTTCGCAGCGTATGCATTCGTGCTGAACACCCGTCAGCCAGCACTGATTTGGCATGTTTTATTTATGTGATAATCATGATGTAATTAACGAGGGTAATGGCCCCAAGTGTGTTCTCTCCGTTTTTACAAATAAGCTCATTATATAGTCTTTCGTACGGAATGAAACACCTTTAAACACAACTTTAGGTTCACGTCCCATCAGTCAAATCGGACTCAAGGGGGCAGCCGAGGAGACGCAACAGGCAGAGGACCTGATGGGTGCAGAGACGAAGGAGGACTCTTCCAGGGTCCACGCTCTTTATTTTCCAAGAACATATCCCCGAAACGCCTTCGGCAGTTCAGGATGGAAACGACAACTACTTTAGATCCTGAATCACTGAGGCTGCTCGTTCGACACATCGACAGACTGTCCCTTTGAAACGTGCCAGCAAACCTGTCCTCGGCCCCGACGTCCCGCCGTTTATCCAGTGCCGTGTTTGCGATACAGCGCGTATAATCCAAATAAACGCGCAATTATAGCAGTCGGGAGGACTGCCATAAACTTGAGTCTTTCTCTCCACAGACGCAGTGTAGTGATGAGGCGTGGAAGCCGCTGTCATGTGGCTGCAGCCCCGCGAGGGCTCGAGCGCGAGGCGAGGAGCAGACGGGCCACATTTGGCGCGCGATTCCCCGGGAAGACTCGAGTAAACCTCACAAGCTGCCCCTGGGTGTCTGCCAGCCACGCTGCACTGGCTACTGTCAAATCTTTAATAGTCTGACAGCCGTGTGACGTCACTGCCTCAGCCCCCCCCCCCCCCCCCCGGCTCACCACACCACCCGCTCTACCGCAGTTACCCTACCCTCTCCTCCCGGCTTTGGAGAAAAAGGGGTTAATAAACAGTCAAAAAAGCGACTTAACCACTGCGATTGCATCAATACCGGACCTGGCTTTTTATCAATCCATCCATCCGTCCATCCATCCACCCATCCATCGAGCATTTTCCTCCGAGCAGCCACGCCTGGAGCCTTTAAAGGTGGTCGCGGCCGTCATAAAGGATTCCGTCCCCGCTGAATGGCAAATGATTCACCTTTTGAATCGCGGGGGGGGGTGGTTCAAACCCGATCTGATAATGGGAGTCACAATGGGGCTGGTTTCTGTGGTGATGGAGGTCAGACCGGGGTGAGGATATAAGGCTGGGCCCGAGCGAAGGCTCCCTCACACACACGCGCACACACAGATATCTCTTTTAGGGGCCCGTCAGCAGAGCCAGGGGTACCTGCGCCCCCTTGGATTACAGAGGGAAAACAGCTTTTCAGTTCAAATTCACGCGAAGCAAACCGTGACATGTCATTCGCATCTATTGACGATGCAATATGACGATGCACCAGCATGGGAGGGGAGGACCCGCTCTCCAACTGCCTCTTTGCATCGCGTCCGTTGTCTCGTTACAATCTGTTTGCCTGGGTAAAGTTTGAGCATCTTATGGACCCGATGGCTCATTTAGCCATCGCTAATTAATTAAAGCAATTGATTGGCTGGAATAATCGCTTGGCTGGATAAGCACGCTCTAATTAGGAGTTAATTGAAAAGTATCAGACGAAAAGCGGCGCGTGCGGACAGGAGCGGACTGCGGCGCGGGGGGGGAACTGAGCGATTTCTAATTCTCGCACCGGCACTCAGTTCACATTTTCGTTTCTTTCCCTCCTCTCGGGAAGCCAGGACAGAAAAAGGGAAGGAGACGCTCCGCCGACACGAGCCAGGCCATCGGTGTGTTCAGATTTACAGACACCGGGCTGCAATCACGCACAAACATTCAGCCTCACTCAACGGCGCACGTTGACGCTAAAGGTGCGAGTGCACAGTGGGCGGGGTGGGTCACATCGACGTCCCCTCGCTGCCAATAATTACTGACCTTATCTCTGTCATTCATTTTCCCACACCGTCTTCTCGACGCTTAGCTAATTGCCACTGCGCAGGGCCACTTATTGTTTCAATTAGCGCTCGCAGTACACTAAAACTCTTGATGCCCTCGCGTCTGCAGGGTTTTTTTTTTTTTTTTTGCTGCCTCCCTCTTTTCATCCCCGCCTCGGGCCTGTACAGAAAAATGAGAGCATGGTAGCTGCACCCTCTCACGCCAGGCTCGCTGTGCATTTTAAAAAAACAGGTTCTGGGGCATTTTGTTCAAAATGCAACAGCCTGCTGTTAGAGTTTCTCCAGTGAAAGCAGAAATGCAACGTTCCCCCAGACCTCCTTCAACACGACACCAGCGACGGCATGTTTAATAATGTAGAATAATGTATGAATAATGAACAATGCTAATAATGAATGGGATGATGAAGATCTCGAGAGCGGGACGGATGGTGATAAATCAACCAGGAGCAGGCTCTTCCGGGGGGAGTCCATTACTGAGCTGCACTGTTGCAACCACAGTTTTTCCAGCCACAGCGACTCAGGCCTCCACCCACAGACTCCGCGCCGTCCCCGCCGTGAGACCTGAGGATCGGGAGGCCCCTGGGCCGGCAGGCGGGCTGTGCCTCCCATGACAGCCCCGGGGAAGACTACACGGACGGGTTGGCTGATTGAAGACGACGGGAGGCTGAAGAAGAACTAGGAGCAGGCGTCAGCTCTCTCTGGGAGCCGGAGGAAAACTGGTTTAGACATCGACCAGGAAGAGGTCAGAGGTGATGGAGGAGGAGAGCACAGCCAGAGGCGGATCACAGAGGACCGGACTAACGACAGAAACTGTCTTAGAACAGTTGGCGGAGGTCAATGCAGTCAATACTGTGACCACAGAAAGGTCAGATTACAATAACCAAGCAATATCTGTGCAAATATCTCCAGAAAATGATGACAGGACGAGGTAATGTTTACCCCATCTTAGCTTAGCAAAGAGACATTTTAGACCTACAGGATCAGAGTCTGCAACTGAAATTGTACGTCGGATTTGAAAAGATCTCTGCATTACAATTAGGCTGACTCAAACTGATAATTAGCAGAGTTAGATTTTGTACTGACATCAGATCAATAGGTAAAACTAATCAGCCTGGCTTGGCCTGACTCAGGATCATCGGCACAAAGGGCAAAAAGCAGCAAACAGCAATGCCTCAGGAAACAAATTCAAACAGCATTAAGGGAATATGTGAGTCAGATTATTAACACCATCACAGCCCTCTGATCAGGATCAGAGCCTTCACCGTTGTTTTCTAATTAATTAAACAGTGAGAGAGTATGTTAATAACGATCTTCAGAGCACGATGGCCACCAGAT
The DNA here is from genome assembly GCA_029224185.1 of Karalla daura. Classification (NCBI taxonomy): domain Eukaryota; kingdom Metazoa; phylum Chordata; class Actinopteri; order Chaetodontiformes; family Leiognathidae; genus Karalla; species Karalla daura. The sequence goes on along the minus strand of CM055193.1, from coordinate 21,906,288 downwards.
TTTTTCTTTCCTGGTCTTTCCTAGTCAGCAAGAAGGCTCTGGGGGGGGACTGAGCTTGGGTTTCGTCTCCAGGTTTCTTCCCAAAGTTCAAAAACATGCATGTTTAAGCCTGATGAGGACTCGTACAACTGTGAGAGGGAATGGTATGTGACCAGTCCAGGGTGTACGTCCTGCTGCATGTGTGCGGGTATAGGCACCAACAGAGCAAAGATGCAAAATGGGCAAGATCAAAGATGGTTGTATGGATGGGCAAAAAAAGCACTTCCCAGAATGTTGAACTGTCCCTCTAAGTTCCCTTTTTGCAAACATATGCTTGATCTGGACGACACAAAACAAGTAACGCGATACAGTGCTTCTCCGGTTTCGATGAATCACTCTCCGTGGGTGCAGACACGATCCCAGCGAGATAATTGTATTTGAGGGTATCAGTGTCTCAGTTAGAGGCAACAGGACCCTCGTCTGCGCTGTCCCCTCTGGCTCCAGCTGGGTGTGTGGGTGTTTGCTGGAGCCAGGCGGGGCCAAGGGAGTATTATAAGACAGTGGAGGCCCTGGAGACACACTGCGAATCGCGGTCCCGGGTTATATTTACATATACGTCTCTATAAATTGGCCTGAGAGCAGGAAGAAAACCTGGTAATGGATCTGCCGTAAGACTCTGAGCTTCAAGGGCACCCGCTGGCTATCACCTCTGTTTATTCTCCTCCTCCTCCTCCTCCTCCTCCTCCCTGCTTTATTTTTCAGCCCACGCAAACACAGTGCTGGTGGCACAGCGTGACACCTGTGGAGACAGGTCGGCCCAAAGTTAAGCAAGCCAACCAGAGTGCTGTGAAACACAGTGAGTCTGTGTGCGTGTGTGTGTGTGTGTGTGTGTGTGTGTTAGTCAGACTGACGTAATAAAGTGTAAACACCGGAGGCCATTTAGGGAAGCTCCTGATGAGAAGAGGAGGAGGCAGACCTGAAGGAGGGTTGTTCGCTGCATTTCATGGGGGACACTGAAACAGAATATAAACTTCCATCTGTCATTCGGCATCACCTCTGCTCCATCTGGATGAATCACCCAGTGATCAGGAGGAGGATGAGGAGGAGGAGGAGGAGGGGGGGGGAGGAGGATGAAGAAGAGCTGCAGCTCTCACAGCAAAGTGCTGTCAGTCATAAGTGCAGGCTGCCCATGCATCACATCCCACATCTCAGACCTTTAGAGGATCCTGCTGCCACAGGAGCAGCCAGTCTTCCAGAGGTGGAACACACACACACACACACACACACACACACACACATACACACACACACACACACACACACACACACACACACACACACACACACACACTGTCCGGACTACAGGTTGATTCACCACACTGATCCCCAAACTCTCTTTTCACCCATTGCCTGACAGCGGGGATCCACAAGCTTGATGGCTACTTACAGCATTTGCACTACTTTCTTCATTATCATCAGCATCAGCATCAGCATCAGCACCAGCATCAGCATCAGCATCAGCATCAGCATCAGCATCAGCACCAGTATCCCCAGCACTGCTTTGTTCCCTCCATCCCTCCTGTGAGTGTGAGCAGATGGCATCACCCACGCCGTCCCCTCCACAGCCCAGCGTACTCTCGCAACGCAGAAATGCAGACAGACGTAATGGAGAAAGAAGAAATGAATGTGAGAGGGGGTCTCACACCTACCGTTTCCAGAGATGTGGTTCTCTATCTCTCCGTGTCCAGCTTGCCTCGCCGAGACACTAAGTTGCATGTAGAGTCCCATGTAATGTAAAGTCCCCAGCAGCACCCTGAACGCCCCCATCTCTCAGCTGTTTGATGTGCTCTCCTTTTCCCCGCTCTGTCTTCTTCACATCGGGTGGAGCGCGCGCCGGGACTGACTTTCTTTTTTTTTTTAATGCTCTTTCTTTTCTTTCTCGTCTTTGGCTATTTTAAAATCCGGGCAACTTGTTCTGGCGAGGATGAGAGTGGAGCGCCTGCGAGGAAATGAACGAGCAGAGGAGTCGCCGCAGCCCTCTCTCTCTCTCTCTCTCTCTCTCTCTCTCTCTCTCTCTCTCGCTCGCTCTTTCTTTCCGTCAGACTGACTGCCTGAGACCGGGGCTCTGCTTCCCGTCGGTCGGCTCTACCTGCGGCGGAGGGAGACTGCTCCCACACGAGTAGTGCTGCGGCATCGGGGAGTATCAGATAAGGAGCAGGGCGATGGTAGCGCGAACAGAGTGGTGGCAGAATGAGTAAATAACAAATAGAAATGCAAGGTTTGCAACGTTAGAAGTCATAATTATCACGGTTTATTTAGCTAAACAGAATAGAGCGGTCCATGTTAACTAGCACACATGCTAACATGGTACATGAGTCATTGCTGACATTTAAACTAATCAGAGCTGATAACAGAATAAACGTTTTCATAAAAGCAGTGTATGTATAAAATAAATATGCCTGAAAAATAGAGACAGCCATGGTAGAAAGTCCAGAGACATGTTCTGAACCAACACACAAAGATCTTGATATCTTCAGGACAGAGGTAGTCAGCTCTCTTACCCTTAGGCTAGGTTTTGTCCACCAACAATATCTATGTATTATTGTATATTTTATGTTTTTCTATTGGCTCACGGTTTCAAAAAGTTTCAGGAACCCCTTTTCAATTGTTAGAAAAGTTGGCAAATTGATGACACGTTCTCCACTGTACAGGCATTCTGGTGTCCTCACCTGAGCCTCTAAGCATGGATGTTTGGATGAAATGGAGGCTCTTAATTGCTCCCGTTACATCGAGCCAGTAGCCACGGTCACTTTCAAGTGATGTAGTGAGAGCAGGAAGTCTGCTTTAGGGTCTTATTAGAGAGTACTCTGACACCATGATATGATACTCACTCGTCCCTTGGAGTTGCGCGAGAGTTGCACTGAAAAGTAGCCGCAGCCTTGGTCACATATTGATCAGCAGGAGATAAAATTTCCGATGACAAACCGCGCCGTGATACGGGCTATTGGCCTTTATGTAAGTGCTTGTATAGTCTTCATTGATCTGAAGCACTTTTTCCGCAGTTGGGCAGTGCAGCCAGGGGGTATTTTTGTCCACCTTGTTAGGTCGAATGATATACTCTATGTCCCATTTATTTCAAAGAAGCAACCCGGAGGAAGCATATTATTTTCGTCACTAGCAGAATATCTATATGGAAGGCTTGGATCGGTGACTTCCAAAGCCACACAAATAATTTCTGGATGTTTTCTCTACATATCAGACGTGGAGGCTGATATTAGATTGATTTGATACATCAGTAATTGGTTTGCTGTGTAACAACAGTTTAGCATGCACTCACACAAGGGCCTTTTGTTCCATAGTGTGCTTAAGTACAGTGCACTTGCACCAGTAGTGTAGTCTACTTTTCTTTGCAGTGGGCATTATGAGGGTGGGGGTATGAAGATCACAGATACCCAGCCTTGAGTGGGGTGGGGGGGGTCATGATCTCTTGTAAGGGACATTAGTACTCTGCTCGCCACTTGCTCTCTCGCTTTCTCTCCCATTGAAATTGGGGACATTTTCAGGGACAGCTTTAACCAGGGACAGGGTGGCTGAATAGGGGACTGTCCCTGGAAATCCAGGACGTCTGGCCTCCCTTATGTACAGAAAAACATCTAGCGAGTGGAGAGCCAGTGAGTACATGCAAATCACAGATTTTCTCCGGTGTGTATACGGCCTGTACCTGTGTATCACGTAGATTACACTACTGACTTGCACTCACACGAATCGTAGAACCCTGACTTTAAGGGACAAACATGTTTGGGCATGGTGCGATTGCCTAGTGTGGGTGGGCCATTAGACTCGCTCACCTGGTTAGAGTCCAGTGTTTGTTTTCCGTTCATACATATGCTATCTTCCCCAGTCTATAGAATCGTTAAACTTACCAAGTCTTGAATTGTGACCCTGAATGCCCTGTCCATTTGCATCGAGTTTTACTTTATTTTCTCTTTTAAGGTTCCTACATTGAGAGCCCTTCAGACATCTTTGATCCACCAGTCTTTCAGATCTTTTGAAATCTCTTGATAGCTTTTCTCAGCTCTCTAGTCTACCTCACGTCTTTATTGCTGTACAGCTAGGAAACACATGGACTGGATAACTCAAATTAACAGCTTCATAAATTATTATACTTGTCATTTGTGTGACCTTTTCAGGCAGACAAAATATTGAGAAAATTGCACTGCTGAAAACAAAACAAAAACCTGCAAAAGTAAATAACAATCAACAGTAAAATGAAGACTGACTTAAATGCCGCATGATGGAAAATGCTCTTGCTATTTTGTCTCAAGACATAGATGTTATCTATATAATAGCCACACACTGGCAACAGTATACCTCTGGTGCATCACCAGGAACCAATTCCTGGGGCATATATCTCTGTAATGATTTGCTATGCCCGAATAAATCAGTGCTGGGTGGTGAATGTGTATTTTGGCAGTGTTAACACAAAGCAAAGTGAGAGAAGGTCATTTGGTGGCAATGACTTCAGCATCAGCCGAGCCATACAACAGGGGCAATTAACGACATTTTGAGCCCGAGAGTTTGAGCGCTGACAGCTCCGTATGAGTATACATATGTGAGGGCAGTAAGAAGGCTGATTAAGTTAAATTAAACTTCATAATCTCATCTCTAGATATGGCTGCAGTATGGAGGCAACCACTGACTGACCATGACATTTAGATTTCCTTGCCCCGCTGTCATGAGAAACAAAGTGGCCAGCTGCAGTTCCATCTGCCTTCAACCTCCTCCACCACTGCAATTAAAGCCTTTAAAAACCAAAGTCCAAATCCCGTCGGCGCTTTCAGCTATCTCGAGGACATCCTTGGAGGTCTCCCACAGCCTCCCTCTGCACTTAAAGCAGCCATTAGTGTGAAGAGGTGACCCTGTCAGAATCATTAAATGGGCTGTCTGCTGTCTCTATGAACATGTCCGCGGCAGCCCCAAGCCTGCAGCTCGGGCCGAGCCCTGGCACCTGTCACATTCGGCGATCTCGTTCGGGAATGGGCAGAAGCCGGCGATCAGACCCCCGGCTCGGGGCCCTCGGCGCAAAGGTGCGCCGCGACCTCAGGCGTCGTCCAATCCCACCACTCTCTCCTTCTTAGCAGCAGACTACCCTCTCTCCCCAGTCCGCGCTCAGAGAGAGAGGAGCCAAAAAGCACAGCGGCGCAGTGTTTGCACTCAGTCATTCGGAAAATACAATTATTCTCCTTCCCCTCGGCTGTGAAATTGCTGTACAACCGCTGTTAAACACGCTGCAGTCATAATCACTGATAAGAGATGCACGGGGCCGCGCCTCCTCCGCCACCGTAATGTGCAAGCGACACCCCGCCGCTCTGCCCCTCTCGTTACCGAGCGACGGCGGGAGTTAGCGGAGGCACTTAGGAGAGGCAACAGATGTGACGGCTGTCGGCGAGCCTCGCCTCGTTCCCCTCCCCGCTGTGTCCTGCCAGCGCTACGGCCAAGGATCCGCAGAGGGCGCGGGGCACTAAATGGGAGATTAATAATACAGAAATACACCCAGGACCACGCACCAACGTGGAACGACGGGATGGCAATTGTAAGAGACGCCAAAAAGATGTGAGGAAAAAGCGAAAGGACCGCCTTGAAGCTCTCTCTCACACATACACTTGTAGTTTGTTCCTTTCAATGGTCGTGACATTTCTCACACGGCTTCTGGGAGACAACAGCGGCGGGAAGGTCATCTTCACTTCGGAGTCCGTACCGAGAGTGAGCGGCAGGTTTTTTTGTGTGCACAGCCCTACCATAACACACCCCCACAGCGGCGCGCGTGTGCGTGCCAGCAGAGCCACAAAGGAAAAACAAGCGGTGGGCCGAGAGCTCTGGGAGGCAGCGGAGATCCAGGAGTGGGTGGGTTCAGACAGCACAGGAAGGAGCAGGTCTGCCTTTCTGTGAAGCATCTCTCTCTCTCTCTCTCTCCCTCTCTGTGCGAAGGCAGATATTGGCGGCAACAGCAACGGCGAGCGTAGGAAGGAGCAGCGACGCGCCTGTCGCGCCCGCCAAACCGTGACATTAATCAAACGATTGCGACGCGCAAACAGGATTTGGTAGCAAATGTTTTATTAGAAAATATTTTTACATTTAAATCCAAGACAAACAAAGCAGGTAAAGCGGCGGCGCCGGGGGAGGGATCTCTCCAGTGGCTCGTCCGTAGCCACACAGAAAGTGATGGTTACGATGCCTCACGCCGGCTACTCATCTTATCTTAAACCACAACCTCTGTGCTCTGCAAACCGTAGAAAAGGACAGCGAGGGTCGTGGACCCATCGTGTGGCTCATCTGTTGGATATTTGGGATCAAACTGAACAGAAACAGGCTTTTGATTTCAATTATGAATGACGTATGATGACAGCCCCTGTGTAGGGAGGTTTTCCATCCCTGCACTGGAGATCGAGGATGCCATCAGGCTATCAAGGCTGTCAAGGGTCGAGGTGTCGGGCAAGACCGAATCGTCTGAAAACATTTTTTAACATGTGAAAAATGGAAGACTTGATTTAAGCGGACTGGCTTTACGACACGTTAACACACCCAATGATTTGCTGAGTAACCGACCGCTGCCTTTAGCTCTTATCTCACAGTCTCCATCAGACACAATTCCGTTTGATGGTTCTTGTATTTAAGGACAGATTGTATGACTGAAAGTGTGTGTGTGTGTGTGTGTGTGTGTGAGAGAGGGAGAGAATAAACAACACTAGAAGTTGTCTACAAGGTCCATGATCCTCTTCCGCTCGGTCTCTTTGAACTCCTCACTCTTTCCGTCACCGATGCTCTCTGCGTACTCTGCAAAAAGACAATGAAAGGTCATCGGATTAGTCCAGGGGCGGTGGGGGCTGTTTGAGCAGCCAGAAGCTGTGGATAGATTGCATTGTTAAGAGATGGTAGAGAGAGAGAGAGAGAGAGAGAGAGAGAGAGAGAGAGAGATCACACCCGGCATAGGATATACTCTTTAGACTGAGCTAACTTGAGTTTATTTCTGCATTTCATCACTAAAAAACAGTGAGAAGCCCCCCCCAGGGATTCAATCAACCAATCGAAAAACTGTATTGTCACTAAAGACATAGTTGAAGGACTCAAAGCAAAATAAGGAGCTTCATGTGACCGGCAGCCTCTTGCCTCTCACCTGTCCAGTACTCCATCCTAATAATAAGCCATATAATGAAGCGTCTGCTTGATGGGAGGCTGCTACTGCATGCGAGAAGCTTTGAGGCCAGAACATGCGCGCCGCACAGTGCTCCTGTACCTCACTGTGTGTTTCTGAGCTGACTGACTGCCTCTTTGCTCGTTTCTCACATCTGCCTCCCACGCAGGGCCTCCGAAAGCGGCAGCCGGTCGATTTGTGAGTCTAATGTACAGAAACAGAGAGCTGCAGCTGCGGCAGCCCCGGAGGAGTCCCGCGCTCCCCCTCCCGCAGCCAGCCTCACCGCCGGGGATTACACAGCGAAACCCGGGGATGTCGGGACAGACGAGGAGGGAAAAGAAAGTGGGACGATGATGCAGAGGGGGAGGAGGAGAACGAAGGTGGGGGAGGCGGGGGGGGGGGCTTTCCTGACAAGAGCCCACGGGGTTTTGAAGGAAGAAGTATGGCTGTCAGAGATGGCGAGGAGATTGGATTTGGGTTTTTTGGAGGCGGTTTTTGCGTTATCAGTGGCGGATGTAATGGGTGAGGACCTGAGAGATGTTGCGGAGGAACACCTGGCTTTGTGAGAAGAAGGCACACTCCGGCACTCTGGCTTATACAGATTTACAGATTTTTAAAATCCCGTGTCAACATCTGTGCGCAACTACCGAAATACGGCCAGGCGGGAGGACAAAAGGAGGGTGCTCACGAATGAGGAGACAGATGGCGGGAAAGCTAGCGCTTTAGCCGCTAACCAATTTGGACTGCTTCGTTTGGAGGGAACTGTGAACTCCCACAACTACAGTGAGCACAGGTGGCGTATCAAGGTACGGAGGCGTTGTACAACTTGTACAGCTGCCTTTCATTTCACCCGCACGTAATCCTGAAGGTTTTGTCGAAACCTCAACGCTCAACCCCCCCCCGGCTCTGATGGGGACAATTGGTGGGAGCGATAGCTGCCAGAAAGGACCTGGACTTAATCGAGCAGAATTACCCCTCTCGCTCGCAAGACTCAATTCCAAAACCCTTATTTCGACCGAGGTTATGACCCATTTTGAATGTCTCTGAATGGATTTTGTGGAAAAGGAGCATTCAGCGTGTCAGGATCGTAAAGGGACGTCAAACATCCCGTTACGGAGCACGCGTGTTTAGTTGCTGCAACATCGCTAGACTGAGGCGCAAAGGAATACATCAGCGTTGCTGAACTGAGAGTTGGCTGGATTTAAGGTTTTATGGGCGGACAAGGGGAGGTGGAGGGAGCAGCCCAATAGGTGCACTGAAACATGAACGGCCTCCGTCACCGCAGGCCTCCGGCCGCGTCTCGGCGTCCGTGAATGGGGGGTGCGGCGCAGACAGAAAGGTCAGGGATTGGGCGACTGTTCGGCTCCCTGCAGAACCTCTCCTCGGGCGTCGCCACGGCAACGCGGCAGAGGACAACGCGGCGCTGGGCGCGGCCGTCGCTCGGGTCAGCCGTGGAGTACGAGGAGAATGGCTTCCAGGAGATTCTCAATAGTTTTCCATCGCGACAGTCTCCTCCACCTTTCCCATCCCTTGAGGGGACCTACAGTGGTTGACTGGAGTGATTGTTCCTTGTTCTCTAGCATAAACGCAGAAGCTATGGAGCTGGTTGGATGTCTTCTGCTTTTTTTTTCTTTCTTTTCCTTCTACCGTCCTCTGCACTGATTGGAGGCCCTTTCATGCTAATCTGGCAACCACATGCAGGAGTGTCGGGGTGAGTCTCGGTCGGAGGAGGGATCGGATCGGGGCTTGCACGCTTCATTGGAAACCTGCCACCTTCACCCTACTGCAGTTGCGCGATGCGATTTACCTGTACGGCCGACCAGGCACGCACGAATGATCTTTGAGTGAGCTGAAGACGGCTGACATTCGAGCATGCCGAGAAAGGCTGCTCCTCGCTCCTCGAGTCCCATTCGAGTCGAGCAAGACTTGTGGTACGCGACGGCAGTAAGAGAGCAAGAGACGAACTTGTGCACTCGAGAGGGAGCAAGGACGCGCGAGCGCGCATGAATGCGGACGCGGGCTAAAGGCTCACGTTATAGGCACGCTCCCGACAGAACATATCGTGTTAGTGAGCCAAAACGCGGTGTGGAAATGACTCGGACAAGCCAGGCAGGCCAGTACGCTGATGCGCGGAGGGGTATGACACACACGCACACACACACACACACACACACACACACGCGCACACACACAGACACACAGCCGTGCACAGAGATGACCGGAGAGGCGCCACGCTCGCTGGCAGCGGCATGCGTGACGGACGGCTCCATCGACACGGCTACAGTGCGCCCAGAGCCAGGGGGTGTGTGCGCGCGTGCGGGTGTGTGCGTGCGTGTGTGTGTGCGTGTGCGTGCCCGTCCGCGAGCTTTACTGCACAGCGAAACGGCGAGGATGGATGTGACGCGGCCGAGAGAGCAACGCACCTGGCGGGCGCCTTCGAGAGGCAAAAGAAAAACGGACGGATGACGGATGATCTCGCTCTGACAGCATCTCTGCTCGTCATTTCATCCCGTGCTTGCGTGTCAGTGTCCAGAGTCCGTGCGGCTATTCAAGGTCTACAACGTCTACAACGTCTGTCCTCTGTGGCGGTGTTGGAATCATTTCCACCTCTTTGTCCGTGTCGGATTGATACGAAATCAATTGATCCACCTCCTTTTGAACCACGCATCTGACAAAGTGTGAAAAACTAAACCTAGCACTGAAACCGATAAAAACCAAACTGAGCATATGGAAAAAACCTACTCATAGAACTGATAAAACGAATTGAATTAGTGTGTGTGTGTGTGTGTGTGTGTGGAGGGGGGGGGGGGGTCAAGACCGATTCAAAGTGAACGAACATGAAAAATCTATAACGATTATAACCCTGCTTGGCACTGCGTGCTCTGGCGTTTAACACAGCAGCAATGACCAATGTGAGAATCTGGGCCTTGGAAGGATCTGTTGTTTGGGTTAAAATTTCTCTCATTCCGGACTTTCTCTCAGCACGCGATCCTCGCCCTCGATCTCTTGATCTCTCTTTTCCCAGCCCGCATGTTGTGTACCTGCGGCCATCCGCCCTCCCGCTCCCTTTGGGCCTCCCCAACTCGCCACTCGCGGGGGACCGGGAGACAACTAACCCTGCGATTCAGGTCCGGCCTCTTCCAGGACCTACGCCTCCCGCCTCCGTCGATCGCGGGTAAAGCCATAAATAAACGAATAAATAAACAACTTACCTCTCATGATGTGGCGCACCACCTTGACAGAGCCCCCCCTGAGGTTGAGGATCTGATGCACCCTCTGCTGGAGCTGAGGGCGGGAGGAGAACAAACAGGGAGGCCTCCTCAGAATCGCACCCTCGCCATTTTTGCTTCGCCCCGGGCCGCGAGGCGATTCGACGCACGTACGCGCGTGTGTGTGTGTGTGTGTGTGTGTGTCTGTACCTGCGATATCCCCGAGTTGTTGATCTCGACCATAATGTAGCAGATCAGCTGAAGGACAAAGAGGCCTGCGTCCAGGCGGCGAAGGTAGAACTCGTCCTCCATGCCGTCATCCAGGATCTCCCCTCGACGAACCATCTCCTACACACACACACACACACACACGGAGCGAAACGTAATTCACAAGAAAGCACCCCCCCCTCCCATGCGAGCCGGGATGAATAAATCATGATTTGTGGCTTGATCGGGCTGCTCTATTGTTGCCGGCCCGCTTAAAACAGATGGAACGAACACGGGAAAATCGGAGAGAGAGAGTTTAATTTGGGTGTTGTTTTTCTGCTTTCCCCGCGAATCCATTTGCGCCATTGACCAGACGCGCAGATCAATTGATCTCGCAGCTGGGCAAAGGAGCAGAGGAGGAGGAGGAGAGGAAGAAGAAGAAGAAGAAGAGGGAGGTGGTCGTGGATGGGTGGTTGGGGCCTCTTCTCCCGGTGCTCACACACACACACACACACACACACACACACACACACACACACACACACACACACACACACACACACACACACACACACACACACACACACATATATATACATGCAGGCTCTTGCATAGTTATCCATCTCAACAACCCTGTCAGAATGCCAATAACAGCGAGCTGCCAATACACACACAGGCCGCATTAATCATCATTAGAGATTAAGAGGCAGACCTGAGAGAGGGGGGGGGGGGGGGGGGGGGGGGGGGTGTAGAGAGAGAGTTTGGAGCACGAGGCACTGGAGTGCTACAGATTTGCAGACGGCGTGTCGAGCGTTTTTTTTTTTTTGGCCTGGGGACGACGAGGAGCGTCGACTCCGCCTCGCCGCCCTCTCAGACGCTCCTCCCGTCTGGGTCCTCGCACTTCCGACGCCGTTCCACGGGTTTCGTGGAAGGATTTCACACGTGGATTCGATGGGGATATAACTCGGACGCCTCCGACGGGACACAACGGACCTCCGTGAAGCCAGATTCGACTCCCACTCGATCCATTTCGGTCTAGGCGACGGGTCCGACGGTCAGGAGGATCCCGCGACAGTAAATCAAAGGGGGCGACTCCTCGGGCCGCCGCCAATGGAAACAAATGGCCTCGGGTGTGGGGCTAAAGGGTGCCGCACGTGACGCTTACATCCCCGCCGGGCCTTTTCCCCGGGAGATCCATTACGCCGTATAAAAGCCAATCACGGCCCGGGGCTCGGCTCATTAGCGCGGCCCGGGCCGGCGCAGGGCCGCTCTGGGCCAGACCGCCTCAGCCGCAGGTGGAAGGAGTGCGGGAGCAGAGCCACTCGGACCCGGCAGATCATGAACACGCGAAGCTCCGACAGAGCCTGTGATCGCCCGTTCCAGATGGAAAAGACACTGGGAAAAAAAGCCATTCGAACGCGAGCCGGTTCCCCCTCGTTCCTGTAGGAAAGGAAAAAAGTCCAAAAAAAAAAGAGAAAGGAGAAGAGGACGATTATCTCAGTTTCCAGGACAACTCGGCTCATTATTCCAGCGGACGGCACGCAGGGTGTGGGCCTGAACGCCCCCGACTGCCCTACACGTGTAGCGCCCAGGGGGGCGTAGGCGTGCACACGGAAAGCCCTGCGTTTGCTCCCCTATCCCCCACCACCCCTCCTCCTCGCTGCCTCTACCCAGAAAGCCGCTTCCTGGCGTCCTCGTTACCCTCCATGGCCACCGCTGCAAAGCAGAGCCGGGGGCGTCTTTTCCTCTCCCAGAGACGGCCTCGGACAGCTCAATTACCGTAACGGTAAATACAGAGATCCAAAGCTCAAAGGTGAGCTACGGCATGAATGAGTGAAATGACTGGAAATGAGGCGACGGTGCTGCACGCCGTCATTGTCCAAGACATTCGGAGCATGATTGGTGGTGTCCGCGGCGAAGAGCGTCTTCGAAGTGCGTCCGTGGGACAAAAGCGGTTCGGGGCCGTTCATCTCCCCGTCCTCGTGCACCTTGCTAAATCAGTCCGTCGCAAAGAGCCTTCGCCTCCGGGACGACTCTCGGGATTAGCGAGCCGCCGATGCCGCCCACCGGGAATCGGCGGGCTAGCCTCTGGCGAACATCAAAAGCGATGTCTTTCGCGTTTCGCCGTCAAACCGATTGCATATCGTCGACCCCCGAGAGGCTACTGATCGTGAGAACTGAGCATTTGCTGGTATCGGTTTCTCCTCTGGATTCACCGAAAAGGGTTGATACAAACCCCACTGTGAGCGTCGGGTCATTGAATCCACTTCCGCAGGCGTCTTTCACTGTGCTGTACATGCAGTTTAACTGCTATTTATTTAGAACTGCCACTTCTAATTTGGGGGGGTGTGGTTGTCAGACTGACAGAGGGGGGGGGGGGGTGTAGCAGAAAGCAGGGGGTGATGACACGTCTGACTTGGCAGGAGGTTTCATGATTCGCAGCGCCTCACCAGCCTCTCTTGAGGTGAGAGCAACTATCCCAAAGACAGAGCCAAGGCAGTCCTCCTTTGTTTCATAGTCGCTTGTCAAAGCTGGGAAATGACGTAACCAGGGAGCGGGAAGGTTACCGCGACCAGCCAAAAGCGTGAGGCTCTGGGTTCGGAGCTTTACGTGACTGCGCCATCCGAATGGGCACGAGGAGGTGAAAAGCAGCGGGGCTGGCAGCGGAGATGACGAACCCAGAGGAAGAAGAGAAGAAGGACCAAGCAGCGTCCCCACAGCGCTCATCACACAACTCATCAGGATGCGGTACTGAGAGCTGCTTCCCAGGTGCGCATCGCCTTTCGACAGGAGGCATCGTCGGTGCTTCCTGTAGAAGGAAAGGAGCGCACTCGCGAACCACCGGGCTGTCTCGCTGTAATGGAGCGGGGGTGGGGGGGGGGTGTGTGGTGGAAATGATAAATCACAGGGGGTGGGGGGGGGGGGGTTTGAGCCACGACAGGGGCGTTAAATATGCATAATTGTGAGCAGAGAAAGCAGGGGTTTTGTCCACTTGCGAGTTTTGACACCGCCGCCGTTTGTTTCGTTGTTGTGTGTGTGTGGCAGCCCGGTCCCTCCGGCGGACACCGGACAGAGAGAGCGGAGGAGGGTGGGGTGTGTGTGCGTGTGTGTGTGTGTGTGTGTGTGGGGGGGGGTGGGTTGGAGAAAGAATAACGTGTTGAAAGGAGGGATTGGACAAGTCAATTACCGCGACCTCAGGGGAGCCTGGCAGCCTGGCTACGGTACAGACAAAGTAATAAGCAGTGATTTTCAGTCTCGGTCCCTTTACTGTAGCTCAGATGTGTTCTGGGTGTGTGTGTGTGTGTGTGTGTGTGTGTGGGGGTGGGTAGATGTGCATGCTGGTGAGGTGAGGGGGGTCGGGGGTGTATGAGGCACCAAAGAGTACAGGTGCGGGGGCCGGCGATATTGTGCGTGCGAGACAGCGGCCGATTGACACGTTTACAAAGCGTGCGCGTGTGTGTGTGTGTGTGTGTGTGTGTGTGTGTGTGTGTGTGTGTGTGTGTGTGTGTGTGTGTGTGTGTGTGTGTGTGTGTGTGTGTGTGTGTGTGCGCGCGGCCGATTGGTATTCCGGCACCTTCTCCTCCGCCGGGGATTTCAAGACGTAGAGTTAAAGCGATTCCTTTTGTCAGCACTATGCAAAAAAAAAAAAAAAAAAAAAAAGCCAGAGCGACCGCACGCGCGGCAGACGCGAGGCTCGGAGCGGGCGGGGGAGGGACGGAGGGGGAGGTCGGGCGCCCCCCCCCCCCCCCCACCCCACGTGAAAACGAGGAGGACGCGGAGTCCGATAAGGGGGGAAACTGGAACTCGGCGAGCCGATTTCAAGTTGCCATGATCTGGCAGGGAGAGGGAAAAAAAAGAGAGAGAAACGGCCTACGTGCTTTGGGCGCACATCAATTAAGAGTTTGTCCACAAAGTGGGGCAAAGCAAAAGAAACAAAAAAAACACAAAACGGCAGCGTTTCCGGGTCGGGAGGAGGCGCTCGCCGCCAAGAACACCGTGTCATTCGATTTGCGCTGAACGCCGAGCCTCATAGCTGCGGGTGAACACTTCGTCGGACGACTTGTCGGCACTTCATCGGCCGTTCAAAGTCGCATTTGGAGGTGGTGGTTGGACCAGTCGGCCTCCATCCTTTTACTCCCATACCTTCTCGCCTGTAGCGCTGCGGTGCGGACCTTCTACGCCTCATCTCAGGTGTCCGTTTCACCCACACCACGGCTAGAGGAGACGGAATCACGCAACTACTACCTTTCACGAAGAGTCCATCTCTTTCTCGTCGTCTGTCCTCCTTCAAATGGGACAAAACTGTGGAATCGCATAGCATACGGAGGCATTGGCGCAGTCCCTCTGGGGGGAAAGAGAAGTTATGCGCTACACCTGGACGTGCCATTTGGCGAGCACGTCCCTCCTCCGCGCGCTCGTCACGTCGGGAACGGGTCGGGGCTGACCGAGCGTGTCGGCGCGGGAACCCGACGTGTACGCGTCGGCTTGGGAAACGAGGTCCCGGACGCCACTGGTCCTCCGTGAAAGCGTGGATGGCACGATTGCGCGCGAGAGGGGGGCGGCGAGCGCGTTAACTCGTCGTAGACATTGGAGAAAACAAAATGCATCACAGTCATCCGAGGAACCAATCCCGGGTTGACTCCGACCTTCCTTGCAAATGTCCACTGTCGGAAGTATTAAACCAGCCCATTCCTTCTGTAACCCTCTGTCTTTCAGTGGAGCGCACACACACACACACACACACACACACACACACACGCACACAGGCAAACAACCGGGTGCTTGGGTGCCAGGAAAGTGCACTCGGGCATTTTACAGTATTGAGGTCGGACTCAGCCATGTTTCGCTGAGCTTCATCAATCTCCAAGAGCCGCTACCAACAAGCTGAGAGCGGAGGGAGGGGCTTGGAGGGATGAGAGGTGGAAAGCGAGGCAGAGGTAGCTGCATTAGAGGAGAGGAAGGGAAGGAGAGGAGGGAGGACGAAGAGAGAGAGCCAGGGAGGGGAGGAAGAGGGATAAATGATGGAGGGAAGACGGGGGATGAAGAATGGGCGAAAACGCGCAGAGGACGCGAGGGAGCAGGTGTAATGGAATGGATCGCAGGGAAGTAAAGGAGGCAAGGAAGAGACAATAAAAAGCAAGGGAGGATATCAGAATGAATGGGGACCACACAGAGAGACACAACCAAGGTACTGAGGAGAGCGGGGGGGGGGAAGACTAATGACTGTTCGCGGGCTGAGTATAGGCAGGGCGAAAAAAAAAAAAAAAGGATGAAGGAAGAGATGATCGGGGACATCAAAAGTATAGTGGAAATATACCGAGACACTTTGGGGGGGGCGGGGATGGGGGGTGTCGGGGGGGGGGGGGTGGTGGGCAGGGAAAGAAAGAGGAGAGAAGGGAGATATTGAGGTGGGAGGAAAATAAGCAGCTTATTAAAAGGGACTGGGCTGGAGACTCGGAGAAAGAGCAGCTGCAGCTTTTTCTCGACTATCCTCCCGAGGAATCCGCGGGTAATATGTTGCGGAGGAAAAACATTTTGCTTACCGGCCCTTAAAAAAAAAAAAAAAAACAGGCTTAACTAGGGCGAAACCAACGCGCACGGCAGAGGAGATAAAAAAAAAAAAAAAAAAAAGGAAAAAGCGGTGCTGCCGACAGCAGCCGGCCGGGCCGGGGGGCTGCGGGGCAGACCCGGGCCGCCATCTTTGTCAGCTCGCTTCACAAAGGTCTTCGAATTGCTTCTCGATTCTCGCGGTGCAAAAAACGATGGGAAGTTTTGTTACGGTTCCACACAGTTCTCACAGAAGGCGCTCTCAATGCCAGCTTAAATGTGCGTGATAGGGCGACGTGGTGGCTCTGTTGGAAGCTGTTGCCTCGCAGCCAGAGGGTCACTGGTTTGAAGCCTGGTCGCGGACCCTTCTGTGTGGAGAGCGAGCATGTTCTCCAGTTTCCAGGTTCGACTCTCAAGCCCCACGAACCCACCCTCTACCGCAGACACAGAGCTGAGGGATGAAGGTGAAGCTGATATCCTGAAGGTCCTGGATGTTGAGGATCTGCCATGGCTGACAGGCCTCTTCAGCACCATATGGAAGTCGGGGGACGATACCAAAGGATTGGCCGTCTGGGGTTGTGGTTCCTCTCTTTCAGAGAGACCACAGAGTCTGACCCATCGTCATATCGAAGAGGAACAATACAATCCTGTCCAGGTCAACAATCCACCCATCCACATGTGCTTTGAGGATCTGGACAAGGTGAATGACTGGGCCCCCAGGGATGTTCCACAGTATAGGGTGAGGGGGGACACGTCTCAGGGCCATCCGATCCCTATACTGCATGCCAAAAGCCGGAGCTGAGTACGGATACTCTGCAATAAGCTGGATTTGTTTCCAGTGGGTGTTTGCCTCTGCTGGTGTCGTGCCTCCTCCTCAATCCTGTTTGTGATATTCATGGATTTCGAGGTGTGTGGCGGGAATTTAGGTCAGTGACCCGGGGATTGTATCGCTGCTCTTTGCAGATGATGTAGTACTGATGACACCATTGGCCTCAGATGTGCAATCACGACTGGATCAGTGCGTAGCAGCGGGACGTGTCAGGGATGAGGATCAGCGCCTCCGAAGCCGGGGCCAGGATTCTCGGCCGGAAACCGATGCACTGCCCACTCCAGCTGGGTGACAAGTCCTTACGCGAGAGGTACAAATATCCTGAGGTCAAAGCGCTTTATCGAACGGCCAATCTTCATTTCTACCCTCGCCTATGGTCATGAGTGATAGGTGATGACAGAGCAATCGCAGATCACAGATAAAAGCAGCTGGGCTGAGTTTTTGTCTGCCTTACAGATGGGGTGAGAAGCTCAGCCATCCTGGTGACCCGGGAATGGAGTAGAAAGGAGCCAGGGACCAGGTGGAGAGGTCACATCTCCTCACTGGCCCCCGGAACACCTGGGGACCCCAACGGATGGATGGACGGAGTCCGGTTTCACCGCACAATCCTTAACCACACGCGTTAACGTCGATTGGACGTTCTCAATGTCCCCTAGTCGTCAGAGTGAGATGGTCTCTGCCCTGCAGTGGACCGGTGACCTGCACACGGGGTGTACAACCACAGGTGGCAGGACGTCTGGCAGTGGACCGGTCACGGCACAATGGCAATTCTGCAGCCCGCACTGGGTTCGATTCCCAGTTCGGGTCCCCTCGCTGCAAGTCGCGTCCGCCGCCGTCTCCCCCGGCGGGCTCTCTTATCGCCGGGGGGCTATCGCAGAGTCAGACTCCCGCCGCCCCCGAAGAGAGGACATGACAGAGTGACGGAAGATGACAGCGGGAGAGAAGGGGGGGCGGGAGGGAAACGTCAAAGTGTCTGGCCTTTGCTCGGCGAGCCCACCGCGAGGCCCGTCTGAGAAATGAATCTGCGGTCATCCTCAGATAGCAGGCGCCCGCTCACCCGTCTCCCCCCACGCCCTCGCTACGGTCCTTCCCTTTACATTCAGACCCCCTCCCTCCCTTTCGGCGCCACCCCCTCGCGTCGCCTGGCCGTTCTTCGCGTTCTCATATCTCCCGGCGTCTGTGTCTGCCTTTTCTTTTTTTTTTCTTTCTTTCTTTCTTTCTTTCTTTCTTTCTTTCTTTCTTTCTTTCTTTCTTTCTTTCTTTCTTTCTTTCTTTCTTTCTTTCTTTCTTTCTTTCTTTCTTTCTTTCTTTCTTTCTTTCTTTCTTTCTTTCTTTCTTTCTTTCTTTCTTTCTTTCTTTCTTTCTTTCTTTCCTCCTCCTCTTCCCTTGTCTTGCCCAGGCTCTGAGAACAGGATGCTCTTTCTCCCTCTGTTGAAGCCATTATCCCCTGCCTGGCCACTTATCTTCTATCCGTATCCCTCCATCGGTCTGTCTAGCCCAGAGCTCAACTCGCTGTCATACACACACACACGCACACACACACACACACACACACACACAGACAGCTCAATAGGGCCCTCACACATACAGCTATCTAGCTTTGCAGTGCTCTGTAAACTGTCATATTGTTATCAGCAGGATTTGCGATGGGGGTTTTTTTTTTTCTCCCCTCCCTCATCTTTCTGGATACGACACCGCGCTCGTCTCATCCGCCACACACACACACACACACACACACACACACACACACAAAAGGGAAATTTGATCACACGAGCCCGAAACCTTTATAACGTGGATATCTGAACATCCCTAATGCAATTGGAATTTTTTTGTGTGTGTGTGTCGGGCTGGTGATAAAGAAAACCACAAACGTGTGATGGGACTGAACTGGAGTTTCTTCTTTTCTTCTTTTGGGTCCCCGTCTGTAGACAATTCCGCTGGAGGATTATCATTCTCGCTGAATTTATTCCCCGGCGGGTTCTTTCCAGAAACCGCCCCCCAACCCCCCAAACCCCCCCGAGACAACATCGCAAGACTCGAACGCTCGTTTTCCTCGACGAAACAAACGCTAATCTGTTTTCACGCGCGTCCCGCGCGCCTGTTTCCTGCTTGGGACCGCTCTCGCGCCGGCAAAGTTTGTCGTCTGTCGCACCCTTTTGCCGTGCTTTTCCATCCGTTTTCCGAAGACGGAACTGCATGACTAAGCCCGAAGCACCAAATGGACCGGAGGTCCGTCGCCCTCAAGTTGAGAGGCAAACGGGTGCGCGGCGTGAGAAGCGCAAGCACAACCTGCCCCGGCAATAGCGAGACCCGTGAAGTGACGGGGCGATGCTGGCCGAGATCAACGGAGCACAAACGTGGCCAAAAATCGAAGCTGCGAGGTCTGAGGACCCCCACGAACGGCGTCCTCACACCTGACAAATGGGCACCGAGGAAAGGAAAGAACGTGGCTCGAAAGCTCAAACGCTCGCTGGCCGCTGGCAGGCATGGAGCTGTCTGGACAAGTGGGCAACTGTGGAACAGCGCCATCCTACGAGCCGCGCGATGCCGGCGTAAAAGGACGGGGCAGGACAGGGCGAGAGAGTGGGAGGGAAAAGGAGAGGACGCTCACGTGTTTCTCCCCTTCGATCCTCTTGTCAGCCTGTTGAACGGCCTCCAGGTACTTAAAATGCAACTCCATCAGTCGATCAACCTGCAGGGGGAACAAAATAGATGCAGGCAGAGAGAGAGACAGAGAGAGAGAGAGAGAGGGAGTGAGACGTGCGAGAAAACCACGACCCACGCGGATGCGAGTGGGAACGGAGAGAGACGAGGTCGAGAGGGAAAATGCGAAGGCTTCTCATTTTCCGCGCCGATCGCAATTAATCATAATAAAAAAAACAGCGAGAGACACAGCAGTGGAGGGGAAAACAAACAGGGAAACGTCGTCGCTAATCTCCCTGCGGAGGACGGAGGGGAGGCAGGACTGCGGGGGCGTCCATGTCAAAAGTCAGCGTGGGAGCGGTGAGGAACGTGCGCAGGAGGCGGCGTAAGGCGGGACGGCGCCCCCAGCCTCCCACACGCAGGGGGGTTCCTCTGCCGGCGCGGACACAGAGCAGCGACTCAGCGACCCGCACGCGAACCTGAATGTGCTTCACCTGCATCTTACCACCGGGGAAGAAGAAGGTAAGCATGAAGAACACTCCGGTATAGGCAGGTTACAATAGCTCTGCAGAGAGGCCCACTCACAAAGCCGTGTGCTATGGGTGCAATGTGCTCAACTATCACCGAATGAGAGGGAAAGTAAGAGGAGACAGTGCATGGCTGACGATAGGAGCCTATAAAGTTACTATTCGACATTATATGTCAATGCGTTTTTCTTCCAGTTTCTGCAGGATTTAAAAAGGCTGGGAACAGCCCCGCAGGCCGGCAAACAGCATCTAGGCAGGCCTCCGATGCATGTTGACAAACAAGGAAAGAGCAGAACACGTGCGTATTTGTACAATATATTTCAATTAGACAAGCAAATTCAGGTGATGCGCTTCACCCGGACGGTGAACAATCCTGCGGCGTGATCACACAAACAACCGTCACGGCCGAAAACAAACAAACAAACAAACAAACAAACAAAACCAACCTTCTCGCAGTCGTTCTCCGTGAACTTGCTGAGCAGCCTGCTCCTCTGCTGGGACTTGAGATTCCTCAGCATGGAGGCGATGATGGAGCACACGTGCTCTGAGGGAGACAAAGCCGGGAGAGACGGATGAGATTTTCTCCTCGTTCGGCGAAAGGGGGGTTTCACGATCCCTTCCTTAGCGGCCGTGATTGCGGCCTAGGAGACCCAGGCACGCGTGAGGGCTGGGATCGAGGGGGAGGGCGAGGCCCACTTCCTCCGCCCCCACGTCCCCTCCGAAAGACCCGATCGATTAGCGCTTGACGATCTGCAATTAGAGCACGGAGCCGGCTAGGCGTTGATGTTTTTTGGGGGTTTTTTTGTTTTTACACCCCGCGCGCTCAGTAACGAGGGGAGGAGAAAATGTCATTGAAAGTTAGAAATCAATTTGCATTTCGGGGGCACGCCGGGACACGGCCCGCAGCCCTGGCCGTGGCCGTGGCCAAAATACGTTTCTCGCGGCGTTTGCCGTGCGCCCGCGCAGGCCACTGATTAAGAGGGAGGGCGGCTCGTCATCACCCGGGACGTCATGTTACTCAAAGAGCGTCTCCTTGCCCGGCTGCACCGGTGGGTGACGATCAAACGCCATTACTTCCCTCCCGATATTGAAAGAACAATAGCTCTGCACACGGGGGGAGCGCGATACGACACTGTAAAAATCCCTCGGATATACAGTGCGTGGGGGGGGTAGGAAAAAAAATGTAATTGGACTTTATCAACAAGAGGTCAATATTCTCTCTCGACGAGGCTTTGCAGTTGCTAGGCAACAGGAGCGCAGGAATCAATCCCATTTCTGCTTTTTAAAAGGGGTCGCGTTTGCCGTCAGCTCGCTGTCTGCCGTCCCCCGCGACCCCGCGAGCTCCGAAAAAACGGCGGGGCTGCAGCACCTGCCGTCAGGAGGAAGGAGGAAGAAGGAAGAGGAAGAGAGAAAAAGGTGCTGCGACGCCGTGCCGGGAGCGCACCGGGGTCGGCGCCAAACGCCGCCTTCGTCGTTAGCCATTAGCTTGTGGCTGCGGCTAAGTCCAGTTTGAGGTTTGCACAGGACACCTCCAAACACACTGAACTCGAGTCCATTTGACTCCTGGGAGGGAGAGAGGGCGCTTCCCCGGGTGGACACGGCGTGCATCTGAGGCATCGTCAACGTTTGTTGAGCCCAAGGTTTCCCCCGCCTGGACGTCCGGGAGCTGCAGCGACGACACAGAGGCTAAACGCCGTTTCCGAACGGATGCTGCTTTATCAACTCGATCCGCGCGCTAATCGATGTCAGCACCTCCACGCCCCCGCCGGGGGGAACTATTGATCGCCGGCCCGCGGAACGCCCCCCCCCCCACACCCCCCCGAAGAGTTCAAAACCAAACAGCGGCGACTCGGCCAAGATTTGTGAAGGCCAGGACTGCATGGTAGGATATAGAACGGAGGAAAGGAAAGAAAACAAAGGGCAATAATGGTATCCAATCAAGACGTCCAATCGATTACAGACTGCCGTGCTGGAATAGAGCTCTTCCGACCCGTAACCGGCTGGAAACGTGTCCTCAGAAAACTTCTCGCTCTGCTCATCGCTCACCGTTCGCCACATCTTTGCCCCTGGGTGGAGGGGAGGGGGGGGTGTCTGCCTCCCTCCTCCCCCGAGGCGAGGTAGACAGCAGACCGCCTCAACATGCAAATAGCCGCAAATGGCCTCATTCGGCGATCGACTGCTGAAGGCGATGACGGGAGGAGCGCGGGCAGGTGAGAGAGCGGACTAACTGTGTCCCCCCCCCCCGCCCCCCCAACTGGGGGGGACAGCAATCAGCCTCTCGGCCCGTTAAGAGCGCCGCGGTTTGCGGAGACGGAGATCAAATCCCGACCGGAGGAGAGATTAAACGCGAGAGATGTTAATTAGATTGTCTTTACACGGGGATCCCACGGCAAATCTCTCCCGCTAAAATAAACTAATAATGGGATTACGCGCGGCGGCGGCCGCGCAGATCGCAATCGAGCTCGTCTCGTGCGCCGAACGTTGCTCGTCTTAAGCCGAGCCGCGGGGGGGGGGGGGGGGAGGAGGAGGGGGCGCGATAGGGACGCTCTGTTTGATTCGCGGCTTGTCACCGGAACGCGCGGCGCCAGTTTCATCACTAGATCCAGATAACGGAGTTCCTCTAATGCAGTTACGTGCCGCGGTGCAGTCGTGCTTTCTAAATCCGTCGGCTAATATCAGACGAGAGATAGCGCCGATAGAGTAATGGGCTGATAAAAACACTACGCTTTATAATGACACTGCCAGAACTTCCCTTCTTCTTCTTCTTCTTCTTCTTTGGAGGGGTGGATCCCTTTATTAAAGCCATCCTATTTCTGTCGGGCTTCCCCTCCCCCCCCCCCGTCTTTGGCGCTCGCGCTACGGATCTGCGGGGCCTCTACCGTACGCGCCTGTACGGCGCCTCGCCCCAGCGCGCCGCCAAGGCCTCCGACGCCTCGCCGAGCGTCCGAGCACACAAAGAAACGCCTTTTCTTTACTTTTCTTTTCTTTTCTTTTCTCCCCCCCTTCTTCTCTCTCCCCCCGCCGCGTCGGAGCCCGAGCTGTGACTACGGCGCCTCGCCGTGTAAATGAGCCGTTTACCTCTGCTGCCTCGCGTCGTTAGACACCTAAACGTAACAAGCGGCCGCCGCCAGTTTCCCGGTAATGGCGGAGCGCGTCCGCCGATGTGCCGGGTTTTTTGAATATGTTTGCTTTTCCTCACCCCCCCCCCCCCCCTCTACTTTCCGACGTCTCTATTAATTATGCTTTGCCAATATGCTAATATGGCCTAGCAATCCCCGGTCATTTGGGCTGTGTCAATTTCGGAAAGGATTTCACGGGGATCAATCTGTGCACTGAGGTTTATGATAGTGAGAGAGAGCGAGAGAGAGCGAGAAAGTGAGAGAGACAGCGAGAGCGAGAGAGAGAGCGAGAGAGAGCGAGAAAGCGAGAGAGTGAGAGAGAGCGAGAGCGAGAGAGCGAGAGAGAGCGAGCGAGAGAGCAAGAGAGAGCGAGAGAGAGAGCGAGAGAGAGACGGGGGGAGCGAGCGAGCACCAAGAATAGAAGGACAGAGAGGTCCCTACCTCCTAATTACTTTTGTTTGAGGCGGCTGATAGTTAATTAATGTACAGCGTCAGCGTGTTATTCTCGAGAAGCACTTGATTCGCGGCGTTTTTCAATTAGCCGTCTCAGCGAGGGGGGGGGGGGGGGGGGGGGGGGGGCTCGCTCAATAAGCCTCGTGCCATGACGGGCGTCTCATTACGCCTACGGCCGCGCGACAGATCACCGGAGACATGACGGGAAATCCTATAAGTCTGCGAGGCTCATCACCAAAAACCCCCCCAAAAAACAAAAAAAACACAACATAAATCCATTAGGGGATGGATATGCGGGGCCGCGCCAGTCACAATGAACACTGTCACTTATCATGAACGCACAGATGGTTGAATGAATCACATTTAATGTTAGATAAGGCGGCCTAATTACATGTGCATGTTAGCATTTTTGCGCACCGATGTAATGGGCCTCGCCGATACGGACCTGCATTACTACAAACAAACAAGCCGTGTAGCACGTTGTTCAGTGCATGGTGTTCAATGCGCGAGGTGTGGACACCTGACCAACGATCGAACGCTGCCGTTGCTGGGAAAATAAGAAATCAATTAACATGCTCTCGGTTCAGGCACGAGGATTCGGCCGGTGGTTGTGGGGGGACGCGCACAGATCCAGATGCCCGGTTCCCAAATCTCACAGGCAGAGCTGACCTTCGAGGTCGATTTGCCTCCGTCTAGGAGGGGTTATCTCCGCCGCTCTTCCTCCTGCTGCTCGAGGAGGTCGTAGGTTAATTCGTCCGGTGTCCGGGCGAGACGGGACACAATGGAAGACAATTTGTTCTCCTCTGCGGAGGCTGGGCAGCCTCGGCGGACGAGTCCGACTTAATTAATGCAGACAGTGAGCGTCCACATTTTGGATGTAGGTAATCACACAAAGGGCTGGAGAGACGGATGCGGCTTATGCCTCCTTTTCCTCCCCGTCTCTCCTCAATATTATCCTCTCGCTGTGCATCAAACGGACGGGGGTATCTCCCCCCCGCCCGCCCCCCTTCTCTCCCCGGCCTCTTGTTTGCACTTCCTATCTCTCGCTCGGGAGACAAGGGAGCTCCGAGAGCACGGGCAGGGAAAAATCAATCAAGATGGGATCGATAGCGTAAACTGACAGGCCGAGGAGGCAGCAAAGCGCGATACACGGGCAGATTAGGATTGAGCACGTCTCCGGGAAAGCGGCCGCGCGGACACGCGTGGCGGAAAAACCAGGAGGCAGAGGGGGGGGGGGGGGGGGAGGAATTACTCCGTCATGATTAGCGCAATCGCCTGAGCACGGGCGAGCGCCGTCAGCAGCTCCGCGGCAGCCTCCTTCATTCGTCCCGGCACAGTTTTCACGGGTCACTCTGCCGCCGAGCCGGTCAGAGCCACGCGCCGACGCTTCGCATCATCACCGCCGATAGTTTCAGGTCCCAGAGGCCCGACGGCGACCGCCGATATGTGGGCCGACGTGGCGGTCGATGGCAGCGCGGTCGCGCCACCGTGACATCGATGCGACGAGTCTCATTATTTATCACATGCTGCTTCTATACTTGTACCTCATGTTACACGACAGCTGCCATTTCGTTATAATGCATACAGTAATACCTCGAGATACGAAATAAATCCAATTTTCATATCATGAAACAAATTTTACCCTAGAAATGGTGGAATTCGTTTTCATATATTGAAGATTTTTTCGGCACGGAAATTTCTTCAAAGCCCGATTCGTATTCTGATTGTTTTGTGTAATAAGGTTTTCGTATGTCGAGGTTCCACCGTATATGTACTGCAAAGTCACACTACCGCTGCTACTTTTGACATGCAACTCATGCAGGTTCTACTGCTGCTGCTGCTGCTACTCTATTTATCTGTTTGGTGTGCAACTCTGCAGCACTTCTGCAGACAGAGTAGATTTTGCACTTCAGTCTCCAGTCTGGAACTTTTGAGGACTAATACGCATCGATTTTATGCATTTGGTGTTTTGCAGAGCAACGAGTACTTGCTGTGCCAAGATATCATCTCCCGTCCCTTTGAAGAGGTGCGTTTGTTCACAGCTTTCAGGTGCTGCAAACTGGAACCACGATTCCTCCCCCGAAAGGATCAATAACAATCTATTCATCTGTCTGCGGCCTCGACGCGGTGCGTGGTATGCGCGTTTTTTTTTGGGGCGGTAATCCGGACTGCCGACGCTTCGTGTCGACGGGTGACTGACCTTCATGCTCCTTCTCCGAAGTTCCGGTTTTCTGCATTTTCTTGGGCGTCTTCATGAAGAGCGGGAAGATGGTCCGCAGCCCCAGGATGTCCACGAACTTATGGCAGTTATCTCCTCCCTCCGCTCCGATCATGCCGTGGTCGAGGACCTTCAGGGCACTGGTCCGAGACATTTTCTTTTCTCTGCGGGAGTAAGAGGCTCTACTTAGAGCCGGCTCAGAACGGCCACGAAGCATGCAAATGTGCTTCGTTCTACATTTGCATCACATTTTAAGATTCCAGAAACTGTACGCAGGAGTTGATCACACTGAATTCTTAATAAAGAAAATCAGATTTGTGGAACGTAGCGCTTAAGAATACAAATTATGACTACGACTATTCAATGTGGCATTACAGAGAGGTGTAATGCCACATTACTGATGTATTTGCAAACACCCAAAAACAAACACACAAAAATGACAAATTCAGTAGTGCAGTTTTAACAACAAAGAGCATAGTCCAAAAAAAGGTGTGTGTACATATATATATATACATACATATATATACATACATATATATATATACATATATACACACACATATATATACATATACACACACACACATATATATATATATATATATATATACATATATACATATATACATACACACACATACACCCACACACAAACATACACCTACACAGAGAGCCAGCCTTAGAAGGAAGCCCTGGTGTAATAAAGGGGACCAGTTGTTTACATCTGTCTGCAACCCCCCGCCCCCGCCTCCACGCCTCCTCTGAGGAAATGTAGCTGTCTGTCACCATGTCACTTCCTCCGGTCCCTCCAATGACAGATGACAGTGTTTATCTCAGAGGACGGACACATATTTCAGGCAGTTGAGTTGGGTTCTCCAGACAGACACATTATATATGATGGACGGCTGGAGAGAGCAGGGAGGGGCGGTGATGCACAGTGTACCGTCTGAGGGGAAAATGCGCAATTCAGCCGCTGGACAGCGGACCTAAGTCAACGCCGCCGCCGCCGCTGTGAACGCCGCATCGTAAAGCCAACGCGTCCGTGTCTGATGGGCAGGTGCGTGACGCAGGCGGCAGGTGTTTGGTTTTACTCAAGTCTGAATGCAGCGGAATCGCTCAAAGTCTCAAAGTATGAGCTGAGCCCCTTCAGACACCCGCGACTGCTAAATCCCCAGAAGTCCGGTGCAAAATTACAACCACGCGGAGATACCAAGGCATGTCATGTCTAGCACGCGCTGTCACCTCAAAACTGTCCGTCTTGAATGCATGTACTTAGGCACTGAGACAAAATCACAATTAAGAAAGAAAATGTTTATGAAACTGACAAAAATGGGAAAACTTCCTCATCTCATCTCAGTGTAATGAAAGCCATTACACTAAATTGTGCTTAGCATTTTTATCATTTTACATGTTGGCATTCTTAAAGATTGTACATTCTTGTAGATATGATGCATAGATGTGATACGTGATACAGAAAAGACAAGGAGACAAATGTCCCCACCCATGAGCGGGTCTTAACTGGAAAACCCCTCTGCCGTAATAAACACGCATGTCAGTCGGAGGCTCGACCTTTAAACTCTGCAAATTTCTCTACAAAGCTGGAAAATGTCATGCGCCTACCCTGTAAGCTGTGGCTTGGTGCAACATGGACAGTTAGTTTTTAAGCAAACCTACACTCTTTCGGTTCAGCAGTTGCTGTTGCAACAGAGGTGAAACAGCAGAAACCGCAGGGTCTTGGCGGTGGGATTAAAATCTCGACAACCTGATTACGAACATGTTGAAAATAACATGAAAGTGAAACTATGAGATAGTATAGATTGAAAGTATGTCTCCATTTTAAAGTTTAAATGAAGTTTCTCAGAGCATGGCCATCCAGCCTGTGTGGCTCTTCCCATTCATTTAAATGGGAAAACTGGGCCAGTTTTTGGGAGAAATGTGAAGGCACAACGGTCCCCAGTGGCACTAATGAATGGCTTTCACAATGCTCACATGCACCTGTATGGGAACTGTGATCCACAACCAGGCCGTCGCTGGTTCAGATCCCAGCCAGGATGTCTCTCTGTGTGGGGTTTGCATTATTTGCACCGTGTGTGTGGCTCCATCATAAATTGGTGACCAGGGCGTATTTTTCTGGCTCCACCCTACAGTGCACTGAAGGGAAGGCTCCGGGAGACCCCCCTGAAAACACCAGTAGGTACAAAGATAATGAATGGATGGATGGATGGATGGATGGCGAGATGGATAATACTATTGCTACTGGTGTTGTCGACAGGCAGAGCAGGTGCAGCACGCTGGGTGCTCTAAGCCCGAAAGGATTTAGAGTTTAAGGGCTTACAAGCGTATTTCTTGCGGAGAAAAATCAAAAAAACATCTAGAAGTTTGTGCACCTTCTTCTCCTCTTTTTCTCCCTCCACTCCCCCGGCGGGAGATTCAACAGAAAAAAGGGGGCTTTTGCATCCCGACAATGAGATATCGACCCGCGGCCTGAATCTACATCTCCGGCGATGTGATTACCAGCGGACGCCGTGAGGGGTTCCTCATGTATAATGCGTCTCTACGACTCTTTAAAAGGTCACCGACAAACTGGCCCACCTCGACCGAGTTTCTGCTTCCAGTTTCCACATCAGAGACGGCAGCTTTGAGCTTCCTACGGGAGCCACGAACATGTCGCACTTTCTCTGACGAAAGCCCCATTTTCACCGCATGCCGTTTAGAACAAGCAAAGTCACTTTCCTCCACTTTAACTTTCACCTCTCCCTCTCTCTCTCTCCACTCTCTTGTGTTTTACGCCTCACTTGTCTCTGTCACCGCCACAGCCATGATGCACGAGTGAGGGGAGTTGCAAGCACTGCGGGTCACGTAGGTTACCATAAAAGCAAGAAAAGGAGCGCAGTTACAATCTTATTTTATTTCTTTATTTTATTCTGACTCCGCTGTATGATTTTTTTCAAGCGTAAAGCGTCTCTGGGCGTGTGTGAAGGCGCTTACGAATAAAATGTTGTAAAAGCTGTTCTTGGTCTGTGTGACACAGGGCCTGGGCCAGGTATGGGCAGGTGAGCTCAGGGGTGGACCTACATCTCGCATGCAAAGTTGAAAGCGAGTCGGACTATGCACGATGCAGTTGGAACGACCCGATGTTCCATGGCAAGGGGATCGAGAGCTGCCACCATCACAGGCAGCAGCTTCATCAGACTATGGCGTGGCCACAAAATGGAGTTGATCGGGTTAGGGGTTTGGGTTCGGTGTCATTTCCTGTGTCTTCAAGGGGACGCTGAGATGTGAGATGTCCAGAAATTCCTAAGCAGTTTGGATGAAGTAAGAGGCCGCAGACACATGGACACGGCACTGGTCGGGCCATTGAGGGGTTCACCTCCACTATGTCCAGCAATTTTGAGGCTGCTTGGATCAAGTATGTGGATCCAGAATGGCCGACCATATGCGTACTGATTTTTATTCACCTAGGCCAACTCACTTATAGGGACATTAAACTCAGATAGGATAGTTAAAATCAATACGTTGCCTAGAGCAATCCACATCAATCTACATACCATGTGTTGTGTGCGCGTGCGGCCCCACATAACAGACTGGAGCCCCAAACACGCGCACACGCACACACACGCACACACACGCACGCACACGCACACACACAGGACACTTTATTGTGATATTTCAGCCTCACCTGAGCATAAGATTCATGAGCTGGAGCCCCTCCCCCCTGAGGAACCGGTCCCGGTTGGCGGGCAGCATCAGGCAGGAACACAGGGCGTCGAAGAGGTTCTCCATCATCTCCTGCTCCTCTGCAGTGGACGGGTTGTGGCGTTTGAACACCTGAACGGGTATTAACGGTGTCAAGAACTCCCCAGGCTTGCCCACTATGCACCCGCGGGTTACAAACCCCACCACGAGTGACGCTTGCGCGTGAGGGATCACTGCGCTTTTAACCTTGCCGGGCTCGAATGGATGGCGGGTAAATTAGGATGTTGGTAGAGCACGCTAAAAATAGAGAGTTAAAGCACGAGTCTCACAGATAGTTGCTGCAGCAACACGTCAATGCCATCCATCTCTCCCAGTAGCTCTCTGGTGTCTGCGAGGAGGGGAAAAAAAAGAGAGAGAGAAGGAAGTGTAAGTCATGAAAACGGATTAACAAGGAGGCCGAACTGAGATGGAGGCGAAAGGAATTGGAAAAAATAAAGGTACAGGGAGAGGGAACGGAACACAGCCCGAGGAATGAGGTGGACGGGGCGAGGAGGGCAAAAGACCAAGAGGACGGAGGGGAGAGAGAAACGCGACACCTGGCAGGCATCACAACCCGACACAATGACTTCCGCAAAGAGGAAATGAAGAAAAACGAGCACACCGATATTGTTTTTTTTCTTTTTCTTTCAAGAGTCAACAATAGGATTCCGACTCCCTGGGACCTATTAGCAGCCACAAGATGCAGAAAGAGAATCCCATCGTGTGTGGCACGGCGCACATGCCCATGTTTACCCGACGGCTAATTGACAGAGACGTCGGGAGGAGACGAGCGAAATGCAGGGGGTGGAGAGGGAAAGGGGGGAAAAGACAACAAAGATGAAGGGGAGAGAAGTGGATGTAGGAAAGGTTGTACAAAACTTGAACGGAAAAGAAGAGAGAGAGAGACGGTGCCGGGAAAGATGTGTCAGGAGGGGAGAATTGAGAATTGAGGTTGAGAGTCGCAAAATATTGATGAAAGGATGGAGGAGTGAGCGAGACGACGTAGCGACTGAGAGGAAGGACGGAGGGAAGGGAGGGAGGAAGGGAGGAGAATTTGCTTCCGGGTGACAAACACAAGGCGAGGTGAACGGACATCTTTCGGAATTGCCCCCGGGCGCACTCACTGTCGTTGTTCTGCAGCAGGATGGCCAGGATTTCACTGCAGTACAGCTTGTTGGCATCAAACGGCATCTTGGCCTGAGCGGACAGAGGGGGAGAGAGCGACGTTCAGATCGGGGGAGAGGGAGCCCGTCCTCCGGAGGCCGGGGTGCAGGCGCGCCGCCTCTCACAGAGGCTTCCGGGCGCTACACGCGGTGCTGGCGCTCGGAAGTCTCTCCGCCTCGGAGCTCGACTTGCCGACGCGAGATCCCCTCAACGCCGCTTCATTTGCGCGGAGGCAAACGCGTAACCATGGATACGGCGCTCTTGAAATTTAACCTCATTCTGCCTCAACTCCACACGCTGCGCCTCTCTCTTTATACTACAGGCAGCCAGCACATTCTGCAGCGTGAGAAAACAAGGGAGAAGTTGGAGGAGCTACAGAAAACATCTCGAGCCCAAACTAATGGCCGTCCTCTTTCTCGGTTCATCTCTGTTAATACTTGTCTTTTATTACCATTTATCTATTGATTTCCATTACTGTATTAACTGCTCATTGCGCGGCTACTTCCTAAAAACCCATTAGCGATGCCACGTCTGACCAGAATTTAAAAACACTGACTTCTTGAGACAAGCGAAGGCTGTTAATTCTCATTCAGAAGCCTTAACAACAGTTGCAGTCAAATTACTTAGAATTACTTATAATTTATCATGCCCAATGTGAGGAAACACCTTTCCCTGTACTGTGAACATCTCACTTTGCTGCCCACGAGCAATACCGATGCTCACAGATGAGGTGTTTGAGGACGGGGGCTGCTCTCCCACGTGTACTCTCTATTTTTCCCTGTATGGACTGAATCTGCACTGTCTTGATAGTGAGTCGTCTGCGGTGTTCAGCTCCGTCCTTACCTTGATTCTCTTGAGCAGCCACTGCATCAGCCCCTGCTGAGCAGCCTCCGTGCACAGGCCCGGTCTGAACTCCGCCATGTTTTCAATGATGGCTGAGGAAGAGGACAGCGACGAAAGGCAATGAGCTCGCGCACAGGTCTGTGGCAGAACAGGTGACCGTGGAGTCGGGCCAAAGAGTCGGTGCGCAGCCCCCCGGCTGGGGGCGTGGGACACAGGACGTCCCTGTGGATGGGTGGCGGTTAGGTGTGGGACTGAGCCCAACTCTGGGAGAGCGGCCCAACACAGCTGTCGGGCGACTGAGTCTTAAACTAGAGAGTTAAAGTGAAACGGAAGGTCGCTGGTGCATACCGGCACTTAAGCGTCTAATGGGACACATACTGGGGGGAGGGCAACTGTGACGTATGACAGTCTGCTTTCCATGGAGCCTTCACCTAGGGCTGGGTCCCTCTGCCGCTCGATAAGCGACGGAGAGAGACAGTGGTGAGCAAATAGAGGGGGGGGGACTACGTAAAAGCAGAGGGGTTGAAAGACAGAGTCGAGGAGGATGGAACGTGGGACGCGAGGAGCGAGGGGTGGGGGGTATAAAGGAGGGCATAGCAAGTGTTCAAGGAGAGGGGAATAAAACAAATAAAATACAACAGGGCAACATCTGGAGGGGGGCTGGGGGGGGGGCTGCTGATGATAGAGAAATACTGAGAGAAAGAAACAGAGGAGGAGGAGGAGGAGGAGACAGGGAGGAAGGGTGCCGAGGGAGAGGGAGAGGGAGAGGAAGGGGCCTTTATCAGTGATTCAAACAGAGCAGACAGACAGCATCCTGGAGGACAGCCGGCTCAGAGCAGAGAGCATCCAAGGCAGACAA
Organism: Karalla daura; assembly: GCA_029224185.1. NCBI lineage: Eukaryota > Metazoa > Chordata > Actinopteri > Chaetodontiformes > Leiognathidae > Karalla > Karalla daura. The sequence continues at coordinate 21,873,764 of CM055193.1, read as the reverse complement.
AAGGCTTATTCAAGCTTGGAGAGCTCCCTTGATAACACTAGCGCGCACGCACGCACACACACACACACACACACACACACGCGCGCGCGCGCACACACACTTGAGAAGAAGATGCACAAGCGTTGCTTCTTCAATAGAAGGCACACTTGCACACAGAGCCAAACACACACGCACACACACACACCCAAACAGCTCTCGTGACACTCGGCCTCAATCTGGCAACAAAGGAGAAAGAATCATCTCGGCGGACTCATTGAAGGCAGAAAGCGCTGAGAGGCAGAAAAAGTCAGATTCACGCCGGGGCCGGGCACAGAGGCGGCGGCGGCGCACCAAGCCGGCGCCGGGGGCACCGCCTTGCCCTCCCACGACCTCGAGGACGACCTTTGAACGCGGAACGCATCAACCCAGGGGTGGCCAACCTGCTCCACAATGGGCCGCTGTGGCCGCAGGTCTTCGTTCCCACCATTTGGCTTATTCCATCAGCTGATCCGAGTCTTCGGACGGCTGATCTGCGGGCGATCTGCGTGCCGCGGGCAGGTTGGGACGAACACCTGCAGCCACGGCGGCCCGCACGCGCACGCGCACACTTCAGAGGCAAGCCCTCCCCCCGCAGGAGCCCGTCGCCTTTTGGTGACGGACGAGACGAGGGCCGATCGACCATTCCCGCACCGGAGGTCGAGCGGCTTATCGAGCGGCCGTCTTTGGTGCGGAAGCGCAGGGGGGGGTCCGCGGCACCTCCAGCGCGCAGCCAAACGCGTCCCAGATATTTGTCCCACATGCTTTGAACGCAAATGAAGGCGGTGCACCCCGATTACCTCCGAGCCAATAAAAAAAAAGGAGAAACGGCCCATTGTCAAAAAGCTACTGAAGGCTGTGTTCGTTTCCAATGATGAAGATGTACCAGCTGTGGCCATACTGTTGTTTTTTTTGGTTTAAATCGTCAAGATCGCCCCATAACTTTCACAATCGGTGCACTCACAAACGTCCGCACGCACAACACAGCACCGCGGCCATCTCGGGGTCGAGCCGGAGCCGACCCGAGTTCTTACTGCTCCGACTGCGTTTGTCTCACCGAGGGTGTTGTAGATGCCGTCGGCCTCCTCTTTCACCTGCTCGTCCAGTCGCTCCATGTTCTGCACCAGCAGGGCCACAACCTGACCCTCCAGCTGCAGGCAGACGGACAGACAGACAGACAGACAGACAGAGACAGAGAGGAAACTCCAGGTCACTGTTCTGATGACTGCGGAGAGGCGAGTTAATGAGGTAAAACATGCCGAAACGTCCTCTACGGCACGGACGCTTGCAGTTTGAAACGTAGCATGGGTGCATCAACACGGATATCCTCTTTTTGTCCTCGGTCCTGCAAGGAGGAGGAGGCTGCTTCCCGTCTCTCCTCTCCGAACGCGACCACATCTTATCGGCGCGAACCGAGATGGGGGAGATTCGGAGGCGACCCGGGGCCCGCGGGGTGCCGCCCGGCTGGGCAAAAGTGCCATCGCGGATGAAAGGAGACGGACGGTGGACACAGATTTATGAGCCGGCGGAGGCCGCCGCGGATCGCTCGGATTCGTCTTATCAAGGATAACACCTGGCCTTCCGGCGACAAGGACAAAGGAGCCGGAGGCATCATAGCAGAGAGGAGGGAGACAAATGGATTCCGCCGACCCCTCGCCACCCGCGGAACCCTTTCCCTCGGCCGGGGCTGTGAGGGACGAGTCGGGATTACGGGCGCCCCGCGGCACGGTAAATTAACTGCTCGTACGCCATTCTTTTTTTATCCAAGGGAGGGGTGGGGGGGGGGGTGGGGGGGGGGTGGGGGGGGGGCGCCGGGCCGCCTCACGACCGGCCTTCCCGATTCAGCCTGGGCTCCTCTGACATTTCTCTGACATTGCGCCCGTCGCCTGGAAAAAAAAACAAACCGGCCGATCCACGGCTCCAACGAGCGGCCCGTGCCTGGGTGTTTACGGAGACAGGTGTCACCGGTCTCCGTGCTGGTCGGTCAGTCTGGCTCACAATTCCTCTCGACCCCCGATCAGGAAGCTAGCTGACGCAATGATCACACGCGTCTGAGACAAAGAGAGACGTCAACAGAGATGTTGCCATTCACGACGACCGATCCTTTGATGGCAGTCCTGTCTGTAAAGGAGCCGGGGAGGGGGGGGGGGATCACAGAGTCCCTCCCGCCATTATAAGTCTATCAGCACGTTATTGTAGTCTGACCTTTGTCCGCGTCGCTCTAAATGTCAGCAAATAAAAACGGGGCATCGGAAAGAGCCTCCCCGGCTCACAGATGGCACAACAGGCTCAATGACAAAAGAGGGAGAAGAGAGCGAGAGAGAGAGGGGGAGAGGGAGTGAGAGGGAGGGAGAGAGGGAGAGAGTGAGAGAGAGCGAGAGAGAGAGGGGGAGAGAGGGAGAGAGAGAGAGAGCGCGAGAAAGAGAGCGCGAGAGAGAGAGAAAGAGCGCGCGAGAGAGAGAGAGCAAGAGAAGGAGAGCAAGAGAAGGAGAGCAAGAGAGAGAGAGAGCAAGAGAGAGAGAGAAAGAGAGAGAGCAAGAGAGAGAGAGAGAGAGAGAGAGGGAGAGGGAGGGAGAGAGCGAGAGAGAGAGCGAGAGAGAGCAAGAGATAGAGCGAGAGAGAAGAGAGAGAGAGAGTGAGAGAGAGAGAGAGTGCGAGAGAGAGAGAGAGCGCGAGAGAGCGAGAGCGGGAGAGAGAGAGGGATGGAGAGAGGGAGAGAGAGAGGAAGAGAGGGAGGGAAAGAGGGAGGCAGCAACAGAGACGATGTTAAACATAGAACTGATGCCAACAGACGGAGCTGGAGGGGGCGTGTGTGTGTGTGCGTGTGTGTGTGGGGGGGGGTGCTAAAGGAAAGCTTTAGATAACTATACAGCAGGATGCGAGAGGGGATGCTACAATTACAGGGCTGAAACGACACCGACACTCCTCTTTCCGCGAAAACGACATCTCCGACGTGTTGCACGGCCGCAGCCACGAGCAAAAAGGTGCCCGAAAAACGCAGCCGAAACCGGACGGGGCGGCGGCGGCGGCGTAATCGACGCGCCTGTGCCGCGGCGAAACTTAAAAGGCAATTCATTCTAATGACGGCGCCGGTGGAAAGCAATTTGCGCGGGGTTCAGGTTTTCGTTCGTCGCTTTAAAACAATCCCACATTTAATAATCTGCCCGGCGGTCGGAAAACAATAACGACAATAATAGTAATTGGAGACTATAAAAAGCAATCAATATCCCAATTTGGAACCCATTTGCTACTGTCTTTGCGCTGCCCTTTCTTGCAGCGTTCTGTTCGCAGGAAACACGGTGGGATTGATAAAAAAAAAACAACAAAAAAAAAACAATGTGGTTTGATTTGTCTCGACGTGCCAAGATGCCAGTGTGAGGTGGCATCGGAGAGCCAGCAGGCACCAAATGCCCGCCTGTCAGTCAGGGGAGGCCTGGGTCCTCCATGCCGATACACGTCACTGACACCTGTCATTCTCCTGTGACCTGCCTAACGCAAGAACACTACGTGATTGAGTACGTACGTAAACTAGTCGCGTCACTGGCAGCGCACACGGGCGCCGCGTCGCCTATAAGAAGCCTCACCAGAGCGTCGATGAGGACCTCGGCACCCTCCTCGCTCTCGTGGAGCGTGTCGATGTCCGTCAGCTCCTGCAGCAGGTCCACCACCGCGATGGCGACATGTGCTTCGGGCTAAGGACAGGAGAGCTCACACACACACACACACACACACAAGTTGCCACGGACGGCAACATTGCCCTCGGCCGCATACCTTCTCATCCCTACCGAATCAAAATAAATGGGCGAATTTCAGTGGTTTCACACAATAGATCGATATATGAATATAGATACTATACAAGTCCTAAGGTACTTTACTTATGTCTGGGGAGGTAAATTCACGTTCAGTTCATGTTTTTGGCAAACTTCTGCATAACTACAATAGAATGTTTTGGTATCTATATGGGGGAATTGATAGAAAAGGTTCGGCTACACTAGTAATATTCTGGATTGACAGATATGAACGAAAATATTAAAAGACAAGGGTTTTCCAAGGGTTGTGGCGGTTGAGCCGGCAGGAGACGAGCACCGGATGAAAGGATATCCGTGTTTTCGTGGCTGAGGAGGCCCAGCAGCGAGTGCACGGCGTTGAGCTCCACCAGCAGGTGGTAGAGGTCGGGCATGGTGGCGATGACGTGCATCTCCTGAATGATGTCGTTCAGATCCAGTTCAGACTCCATGAACCTGGTTTGAGGAGCCGAGCAAAACACACACACACAGGCGAGCAAAAAGAGTCAGTTACCGTCCATGTGTCTGGTCAAATCAAGTCAGCGAGTCCGCAGGGGCGTCTGCCTCACTTCTCTGGGTTATCTGGAAACTTGATCCTCAGTTCCTGGTTTTTGTACGACCTTTTCTCAAAGGTCAGGATCATCTTCTTGACTGAGCTCTCATCCACGAGTTCTGCCTGTTGATTTAGTGCATAGGGGACGACAGAGAAGATCTTATTGTCATATTACATTGCGTTATTATAGTAACTGCAACTATAACAAATAAGAAACATCAGTTTTAATTGTGTGATGATGCAAATTAGCCCGAGAGGATGGACACTGAAGTGCATTTTGCTCTGAGAGCATTAAAATAAAAGCTTCATGTTTCTATATCACTGTTGACATAGAAATGTAAAACACATCCAGCAGTTAAATTTCCCTCACCTCAGGCTCCTCTTCATCCTGGTCCATCAACTTCTCCAGGATCTTCTTCTTGTCCCCAGTCAACTCATCGCCCTCCCTCATTTCACCGCCGCCCTCGGCCCCTATTCCGGCCGCTTCACGATATCTGGCCAACTCCCGGGCACCCAGTCCTTTCTGCTGCTTCCCTCCTCTGGAGTCGTCCTCTCCACCCGCCGCCCCTCCTCCATCCTCCTCTCTGGGACGCTTAGCTCCTCTATCAGGCTGCAAGAAGAGGAAGAAAGCAGAGCTGGTCTAACATTTGATTTCCTAAAACAGATCTCGCTGACATTCAGTCCTCCCACCTGTCCCGTTCTGAAGACACCCGCCCCACACAACTGTTGTCGCCCTACTACTCTGCCTGGTGCTTTTCTATGACTTAAACTGTTGTACTCTGTTAAAAGACTAACTGTCTTAATTTAATAACTACACTTAAGACTGCTTTGTTTGGTTATGCACTTGTGGTTTTTGTGTGTGACCAAATTCAGAATCAACTGTAAAACACAGGGCTGTTTAATGAATGAAAGCTGAAAAGATGGAACTTGGTCATGGGGAGTAGAATATGACAGATCTCCTCGTCTCCAGACTCCCGAGTACACACAACAGTAAAATAACAACTCGAACAGACGTGTAAGTGACTGCACCACTCCTGTGCAGAATTTCCATCTTTACAGTAAAGACAAGAATCTACTTCATTGTGCAATGTGAACTGTGTACGTTCCATAAAACGCAGAAACAACTGCTCGAACTGACGTTTGGTGCAGCAAGCATAAACACCCACCTAAAACTTAACAACTGCATGTCAGTTCATCTGAACTCCATCTGACATACTGCCTTTACGTGTGACGCTTCTCCTCTCTCTTCTCTTTTACCTTGCTTCACAACTGATGTGCAACGGAAAATACAGTTAGCATGCTAACTGCTAACGCCACGGCGGGCTAAACAAGCAGTGAACCGGAGTTTAGCTCCTAACGTGCACCGCTACGCAGCAGTGGTTGAAAACAACTGAGCCAACCGAGGAACAAACGTAAACAGACACGCTGGAGTCAATACAGACACTGAACTTCAGTCTGCATGCTAGGGTTCAGCTAGCCACGCTAGCACATACAATGAATGAGCCAGGGTTCCCCAACACCGCTGAGCAGAATGTACCTGATAGTTCAGGAGCTCTCCGACATCCATATCTCTCCGCGTTTAAAGCCTCCTCTCAGATGTGCTTTGCTCAAACTTCAGGAGTAAGCGAGGGCAGACACTTCAGCACTTGTTTCTCCAGCTAACAACAAGCTTTCAACGTACACATGCGTGCCGTAAAGCTCTGCCGGCCGTTGTCGTAGCAACATACTGTCGTAAAACCAGATGTAGTCGCCAATATGTTAGTAGGTCGTGATAGAGGTAGGTCGTGCTTTAGACAGTGCTCTACAGACAATGGAGGTGTTGATGTAATGTTCAAGTGTTCAGGAGTCCGTGGGTATACATTTATAAATGGGAATAAGCTGTTTGTGAGACCCTGTTCTTATTTTAAGATGGCTTAAGTTTGGACTTCAAATTTAACTTTGATAGTTTAGTCAGTTCATGACAACGTTATCTTAAGACACCTTACATGGACAAAACAACAAGCAACATATACCGAGTGGACCCTGTGAGCATGCTGAAATGATGTGAGGAAAAAGACTCTCTTTAACAGTGAGGAAAACTCAGGCAGAACCAGCTTCAGAGTGGGCAGGTATTTTCTGACTATAGGAGCAGTTTGTATTTTCCCCCTGGTTGGGTCTCCAATGGCAAAAAGGTCTGAGGTAAAGGGTTAGCCAAATAACTTAAAAATGATATGGTTATTATCTAAGAAAAGGTGCTCACTCCAAGTTTGGAAGGGGACATTCCCCAAAGTGGGAGAGATAAAGTAGCTGGGGCTCCTGTTCATGAGTGGGCGGTGGGGAGGTGGAGCAGGAGATAGACAAGTGGCCAGCATCCACAGTGATGTGGGTGCTTCACCAGTCTGTAGTGCTGAAGAGGGAGAGTAGCCATTAAGTGAAGCTCAGAATTTATTAGTCTGTCTATGTGCCAACCGTAACCTGAGACCATGATAAGTGGGTAGGTAGCGCTGCTGCTTCTTTGTCTTGAGTGGAGCCAGCTCCAGGATGCCTGAACGCCTTTTTGGAGAGGTGCTTCAAAATTGTCAATTTGGGAGGAGATCCAGAAGCAGACCCTGGACACCTTACATTGATGATATCTCTTGGCTGGCTCTGGCTTGGGAGTGGTGAAACTGCTGCACCCACAGCCCAAATCTGGTGGCTGAAGTAGCTGAAGAGAAAACAAATTCCTATTGGGGACTGCAGACCAGCTGTTACCATGTGTGTTACCATGTGAATTAATGCTTGGTTTGTATTATCTATGTATTGTATTGTTTGTATTGTCCATGTGTTTAATGTTGTCCTGCGAATGGTTAATTGTGCCCTGCCAGGGGACTGCAGATGTAAATTAGCCAAAGGCTAACTCTGGTGCAGCGTATCAAATAGTAGCATTTGTGTTAACAACTGCACATGGTCCCTTATATAAAAAAAAATTCTATTTCAGCTTCAAGGTTTTCTTATCTATTTTTGGGGATAATCTATTGAATGCACAGTACAGCAGTGGTGTGTCATGTTCCTCCATGTGGTGTTCAATATGTTGAGTAACAGTGCCAGATCTATGCATAGACTTAGTGTGACAGATATGTTTTTTTCAATGCTTTCTTATGAGCCTGCACTTGAATAGAATAGACTTGACAGCATATTGGGCTCAAAGGAAGACAACCTGAGAAAATATGTTTTTCCTGCAACAGAATCCTCTCAGCTTATTTAAATGAACCCCTTTAATGATGCAAAGAAAGTAAGGCAAGGCTGTTTCCTCATCAGACCTTGCTCGTGAAATCCTAGTCTTAAGGGCTCAGTTTTGCTGTATTCACACGAGAGATTTATCTGCCAAGCTGTCTTATTGTACCAGACGGAGGGAAAAAAATCACCTTTTCAATGAGTATCACTGGAAAGGTATGAGTGGTGCATGACGTTGAAGCCTCCATTGCCACTCTGGTCTGTGGTCAGTGATCTGTGACAGTAGAGCAATAAAAACAACATTTAAAAGGGAGGCCCCCGCCATGCAGTCAAGCTTGGCAGCACAGCAAACACAAGGGAAAAAGAACTTGATCAAAGGTAAGAGAGAGAGAGAAACAGGGTGAAAGAGAATAAAAGGGAGTGAGGAGGCTGAAGAGAGATTTATACGGAAATCCTTCTGTGCCAGACAGGGTTCAGATAAATGCAGACTCTTGATTGGTAAAAGTTGTGAAAATTCTCTGTTTAAGTAACTGACAGTCAGATCTGGTGTAATAATAAGTAATTTTACAGACAAACTTCATTTTCCTCTGTTGAACATTCTTAGTAAGCTGATTTAAGCTGCACATTGCAGTATAGGCTGCTCTAAAACCTCTCTATATGTCTTCACACGTGCAAGTTTCCCAAGCCAAGGGCAATAACTCACCCCCGCACCCTCATATATTCTCGCTTTTGATCTTTTGAGCATAGGAAAAAAAAGGCCGTTCCTTTTCCCTCTTTGCCTGAAATATGCAACGTACATAATTTCCAAATGCAATTTGAAGTGTGGAGTCATCGTACCACAGCACACTTTTATTCATTTCAGATGAGCCCAGACCATGAGAAGCTGCTGTGATCCATTATTATTATTGGTTATTTTTCAGTACAGTCTACAACTTTGATTGTTGCACATTGAGACCATATTTTGAAGCAATCATTAGGTTAAATACGTAATTCACTACATCACCCATTTCATTTGAGCCAAATCAAGCTGAAACAATTTGGTTAATTTAAGTCATTTGGTTAATTTCTAAGGATATCAGAATACTGATCTGTGATGTGATATTCTGGACATCGGACAGGAATAAAAAAGTAATAATCTTCAACTCAAAGGCCAAGGCACATGCTGAATACTTTCAAATTGACACACAAACACAAGAACCACTGACACAAAACATCAACTCACTCCTCCACAGCTGCTTTGAAATCTCCATTATTACAAATCATTTTTGTTCTACACAATGATTAACACATTCCACAATCCCTGAAGGAACCAAAAGCTTTTCACACACAACTGTCTGCTTAATGACATTGCCTCATCATTTTCCCCGCAGAATTATTCTGGGGCAATGCTGTAGGATCATTTCCAGAGAATCACACCCCATTTCCTTTGGAACAGAAAAATACAATTTCACAGAAGCTGTGAGGGCTGATTACATTAAATCACATGAGGTCACTGTCAGTGTATAAGCTGGGGAAGGCACCACAAGTGTGCTCAAAATTCAGAATTGCGGGGCTAATATTTAGAGAGTGGAAGAGATGATGAGCGGCAATTGTGCTTCTTCATTTTCCTTCACTAAGTCAAGTGGCGCAATCAAATGATCTTTCTCCACTTAAATATGATCTGAGCTACGCATCACAGTCCTTCATAACCACTTCCCCAGCCACAGAACAAATCAAGACAAAGAATTCAGTCAGCTTTCAGGTCTTTCTGTCGGACCCGTGGATCTAGGACCCAACTGCAGTATGGGAGACCTGATACTTTTGACTGGAACTTTTGTTTAGTTCAGAGTTCACAGTCCCACACAAAGTGGGAGAAGCCATTTGTCTCATATGGCTGAAAATCGTTGAGGTAAAGGAGTCACAGTTCTGTAGCCGTATGGCAGGTTGGTTCTCCAGGGCAGAAACAACCCATGGTCATTAGGAGAAGTCAGGTCGGGGGCAAGAGCAAGATGAGTTAAGGCAATAGGCGACCCGGTTTCCGGAGCAGGAGTAGATCGAGTTTGGGGAGGCAGGCTGGATCACCAGGACAGAAGGCAGAAAGCAAAGCTGGTCTGGAACCAAGCAGGTCGGCAATAGGGATCAAAGCCTTGTACACGCTCTGGGAATATTCTTTATAGCCCCGAGTGCAGGGAAATATGATCTGCCGTGAACACAGCACATTTTATATTGAAAATTATTTTGTTTCTGTGCACAACTTCCTGTCGCGCACCATCTGCTCTGTGCTAAATTGCTATGCTGTGCTCCAGCATCCAGCAAAAATAGAAACTTTGAACTGAAACGTATCGGCTCTGCTACTGTGCCGGACTGGAGTGCAGGCGCAATGCATACACATCCAGTGGACTTTGGGGGTCAGGCCCAACAGTAAGACAATATGACAATGAGTGTGTGACTGAGATCCGTAGATATACTGAGATGACTGGTGGAAGTGAGAAGGTGATTGGTGGAGGTGGACAGAGTAGTTGAGCTGACAAGGAGGTATGATTGTAGGAATGGCAGAGCTGGGGGGAAAAAATCACAGCTACAGGTGTGAGCTGGGGCAGAACAGAGCTGTGACACTGTATACATAACAGGTTGTTTGTGTCCTGAATTTAATGGAATTCCATGGCCAGAGGCAATAAACATCTCATCAGATATACCTCCCACCTCCTCATTAAGACATCAGGGCATATGTCTTTAATGATGAGTATGAAAAAATTATATACATGCCTGGTGATACTGAATTAATACACCCTGCACAGGTCACTTCTTCTGTTTATTGAGTGGCGCTAAAAGTAAAAGTGAAGGAGCAGCGGGAGTGGAGAGCACTGTCCCAAAGAGGAGGATCAACTGAGTAGTCCTTTCATAAATGCACATAAGATGATAAGACTCAAGGATGTAAACATGTTTGACAGCCAGAAAACGCATATGATAGATGAGCAAAATATACAGGGGGGGGCAGATTGTACGGACACGGACTCCGAGATAGGACTGATCTCATTAGGTGTACTCGGTGCAGCTTCTGTTAGAGGTCCCTTGTTTAACAGTGGGTGGAACAGCTCTACGTGCAGGGAGGTCAAAGTAAAAAGGGGCGTAGAAGTTTGAGAAAAAGTGATTTTATAATCTGACAAAAACTATACATCACTGTAACAAAAAAGAAAAGTCAAATCAATTACGCAATTAAATCGGTCATGATTACCACATTACATACAAATATCGCATTGATAGAAATAATTGCATTTATGCATCATAAGTGTAAAGTCAAAGTGGACATTCTTTCACTCAGTCTTGTGAATCCACTTGTGTATCAGATTGATAGATGGATGGATGGATGGATGGATAGATAGATAGATAGATAGATAGATAGATAGATAGATAGATAGATAGATAGATAGATAGATAGATAGATAGACAGATAGATAGATAGATAGATAGATAGACAGATAGTTGATAGATAGATAGATAGATAGATAGATAGATAGATAGATAGATAGATAGATAGATAGATAGATAGATAGATAGATAGATAGATAGATAGATAGATAGATAGATAGATAGATAGATAGATAGATAGATGGACAATTAAGTATTGTTGTACATTGTATTGTGTTGCTTAGAGAGACCCCAGTCTTTGGGGGATGAATCATCACACATAGTCTATAATGGCAGGAGAGACTTTAAGTTCATCTTGGGGTGAAAACTCTAACATTGCATTAGCAAATGGGTATGGTAAAAAAAACAAACAAAAAAAAAGAAAAAGTAAAGTACAAATGGATGTTTGGTAATGCGACTTCTAGACAAGAAAGATCATGAACCAATTCAAACCTATTTTCCATAAATGCTTTGTAAGGAAATCAGCAAGTGTGTAATAGCTTTCCTCTCCATTGTCTGGTACAGGAACGGACACAGATAGAGGCTGGGGGCTGCTGCTCGGCTGATAGAATGAGAGAGAGAGAGAGAGAGAGAGAGAGAGAGAGAGAGAGCGAGAAAGAGAAGACTGCAAGAGGCAGGACATACTCAACTCCAAAGATATACGCGTGTAGAAGTGATGTAGGAGCAAAGAGAGAGAGAGGGAGGAAAAATAGAAGATAGAGGAGGTGGAGAGTGGCAGGCAGATAGAGAGGGAGGAGGAGAGAGCAAATTAATTTTATCTCCATTATGAATGTTACGGTGGTGGTGTGCTGTGGTGGTGGCCCAAGCCTCTTGGTGATGGCTAATGAGGGCGGCCTGCGCACGCGCATGCACACACGCGCACACGGAAGAGCCTGTGAAACTGAATTTATAACAATATGTGACACAAAAGCTCTTCAGTGAAACCGATACATACAAAAATGTTATAGGTGGATTAGCAGCTCCTCAGAGGCACACAAAAAAAGAAAAATTAATTAATCTGTTCACCCCTGTGTATAGTAAATGAAAGCCTAATTTAAATTCACAGAATCACCCGAAAAGCAGGCGCCTATTTCAGCTGCATCTCCTGAATTCTGATGGTCTTCATGCAGAGGCTGAAATTTAGAAAAATGAACCGAGTTAGATTTAGCAGTGAACGAGTTGGATATTTTTCTCATGTAGCTGCTCAGTGCCAGACACAAAGCTAAACAGTGAGTGAAACTAATCAAGGCTAAACAAACTCACATCCCTCAAGTGGCCAAAACAGGACTGTGATTCTTCGTGAACAGTTCTGTTTCGAGAAACACTAAATATTCTCACTTTATTCGTGAACTGACTTAAAGACAGAGGGTGATAGCTAGCAACAACATTTTTACTTTGCTCCTGCGCTGCTTATCTTTCAGTGTAGCTCGAAAGTTCTTCCTACGAAGAGAGCCCGCAATGATAGTAAGAAGGGTATTTCTCATCAACCTTGCTAGTGTCCCTAAAACGTGGATTAAGATGTACATGAGGCAGAGAGGCACCTGGTGAGAAGCTCAGTATTTGGTCACAAACAGCACTATTCATCAACTTCACCGCTATCAGGCTACGGTCAGTCTGTACAAGGTGTATGTGCGGGTCGAGAGACGTTGTGAGGCAGCCTAAATAGTTAATGTAAAGCCAGTCCAATCCACATGAAACCAGGACGAGACTGAAACAAAATAAATGGAGCTGCCAACAGTGGGCAAATACTTGTCAAAAACGGGATACTTGTGGGTGAACAACAAGCAAGATGGGATGTTTACTGTCACTCCTGAAGGACGTAAAGGACACAATCTGCATTTCGGCGAGGGGGAAGAGAAATCCAATTTCGCTGTGTATACCACAGTCGCATTTTAATGTCAGGCGTAAATGTACTCCAGCTGAATCATATCCAGAAGCAAACTGGGTGTGAGATGAATGTTAAAGGGGCTATAAGTAAAAAACCATCGCTGCCTCCCAGCACAAAATGACTGTAATATATCTGCAGGGCTTTGATAAAGGCCTCTGCTGTAATTAGCCAGCTTATTTGTCTCCTTTGTGACAATCCAACTTTACGCTTTTGTGACAGTTACAGGCCACCGGAGCTCAAGGCGAAAGCAAAATGGAAACTCGAAACAAGAGATCATTTGTCTTCCACCTCTGCACCCGACAACGTAGATCGTTTAAGGTTAAGATTCTGTAACGAGCCTTAACTCGAGGTATGTGAGCAGAGTCTGTGTCTGTCTTTCTGTATGTATATCAGTCTGTCAGTCAGTCTTTCTGGCCATGTAATCCTTAGCCACAGTTGTCTGTGGAGGCACACCGCAGGCGTCTGGCCTCTCCCTCTGCATGGGTCTGATCCCCACCCCCTGTGAAGTCAAATGTTGACAGAGAATCACCAACCACATCAGAATACTAAAGAGGCCAGAGAGGGCTTTTATGCGGAGGAGAGGGAGGGAGGTAGCGTATGAGTGTGTGTGTCTTAATATTCCAAAAGTGTAACAATTACAAGGCGGGCGAGAGCTTGTATTCCCCAGCAATAATTATCAATCTGACTAAAAAGTGTTTTTGTGCACTCATGCTGCTCCTGTTGTCGAGGACTGCACTACATTCACATGAAATGAACTCTGCCAGGGAAAAATCACAATGCCCAGAGAGAGGCTCTTCTTCTTTTGAGAGAAATATCCTGAAACAATTCACATTATGCCAAGCGTCTCCAGTGGAGCAAGTTGACTGAAACTATCGTAAAATGAAGCTGATGAGCTACGATAGCACGTAGCGCAACCTTGTCATTTTTCCGCATCGTGCCTATTTTTCCTTTCACGCCCGGCAGTGTGTGTGTGCTCCGGCGGGGGTGAGAGAATCGGAGAGTTATAAAGTGATGGAAATGAAAGGCCAGTGTTGACTCTTTTGCTTTCTGAAGAGTGTCCCAGCCTCTCATGCTAATGAGCGTACATCTTATCGGCCCCTCCACGAGACCAAATAACCAACACTTGGTCACAGTGGTCGGACACACTTGATTTGGTCCGTCAGGCACGTCCAGCCCTCCAGAATAAAAAGCAGTAAACTGTGGTCATGATGAGAGTCAGGCTTAATTAAGTGTGCGTTACTTCAACTAACAAGATGCAATCCCTGCATATGAACTTGGGGCAAACAGCATATCAACAGTGTCTCAGAGTTTCAATTTCTGCTTTTGACCCATTTAGTAGAAGCTGTACGATCATATGAGCAACATGCAAATGCACGCACACAGAGCACTGAGCTGTGTTTGTGTGTGTGTATCGTTTCATCTGTAAATCTGCTGATGATGAAGAGCTAATTATACAGGCGTGCACATCTGCTGACACTCGCAGCTCGTAGAATTGCTGTTTCTCATACAGTAAGGGAATCGCTTCGCTTGAATGTTGAAAACCACAGAAAATTCGATTTTGAAAATACAGTTGTCAACATCCTGTGCTTTTCCATCACGTTTTCTGTAATTGCTCAGGAAGAATCCGACATGCAGAGCATAATCGGGAGCTCACTCACATCCTCCTCTTCTCTGATCATGTTTCTGCAGCAGGAAACGCAGCGTGGTTGTGCCTGGAGACATTAAATCTGCGGGGACCCAATTTTCACCCTCACAAATCAAATCAAAAATGATTAGCCACATTTATATTAGTGCTCAAACCAAGATCTTAATCAAATCCACTGTCAGTGGGCCTGAGGCATCATGAAGTGAGAACAAAGAGGGTTAGAGTTCATTTTGGTGCCTCCTTCACTAGCTCTCCTCTCTCGTGACAGTCCCATTTATAGGGTTTTCTATAGGGTTTTTTCCGATCACGCCAAGACTCCGGCTCAATCATATATCACAGACCTGACACAGTATTTGTCGCAGTGTTTTTGGTTTATGGCTTTGAAACAGCTGGGTGAGAGTGATCTAAAACAAAGAGCTGCGGCAACACTAAATGGCTTCACAGAGCTGCGGCAACGGCGTCTAGGTTATTCTTTGTGGATATGATACAGAGAGCAGCAACTTTCACACGTCATTGGTTAGTGCTGCTTTCAGGTTGTGTTTACGTCTCACTCGATTTCCTGGTTGCTGATGTTGCAAACCTTTTGATCAAATTTTCGTATCTCTACAAACTATGGTCGAGAGTGAACTTGAAGAGTGAATTTTCTGGATACATTTTGCACGTCTGGATCCATATTGCCAAGTGAATCCAGGTGCATAATCCGTTATTTCTCTGTCGTATATGAAATCCGAAAACATGACATCAATTGAGAGTCTCATAGGATTTTAACAACATCTCAGTCGGTGCAGTGCGGAGCTGCAGTGTTGACATGGAGATCTTCATTCATTTCTGGTAAAGGTCTTCTTTCTTATTCTGTTCTTGCTATTCAATACTCCTCCTCCATGGTTGCCTTCCCCTCACGTGTCCTCTTTGTTCAACTTTCTATTTTCCACTGTCTTCCTGCTCAGGTCAGACCTTATCTTCACAGCAATCGTTTAACCTTAACCCCGTCTTGTGATCGTCATTGATTTTCGCACTGGCGTTATAGCTATCAAATCAGCTACGTGAGGAGACTGAGTCAATGACAGGGGATGCTGCATGCTTCCCCCTCCCCTCCTCCACCTCCTCTTCCATGACACTATCCAAATCCAGGAGTGTGTTTACTAACAGGAAAAAAGCGTGGGTTTGGAAATGACTGAGTCACTGCTCTGCCCCGCTGATGAAGTGAGCAGATTGGAAATGGGAAGGTTAATGAGATTTTCACAAAGTGTCCGTCTAGCGGTTTGAACTCAGATTAAATTGACACACTCTGATTAAAATTAATTGACCTGTGAAATGAGTGTGTCCCTCAATAGTTAAGGATTGATGGATATCGCGGTGGGGTTGAGAGGGAAGGAGACAGTGACAGGGGAGAAAAAAAACGAAAATTAACTTAGTTTGGAACCAAAGGAAAGATATGGCAAGAGACAGCCCATACTCCTCAGCAATGATTAAACAGCAAGGTACAGTGCTTTGTGTGATGTACCATGATTCTTGTTCTTTGAGACGTTTTTTTTTTTTCATGCCGGAGGACAGCTTTTTATCTGGAACCCATTCTGGGCAAAAAAAAAAAAAAGAGCAGGAAGAGTTGAGAGCCATGCTAGAGACTCAGTAGCGCTGGTATTCAGGAGATAAGCACCAGCATCAGAATGGTTAAGTGCTCAGAATGGCGGCACCATGTCCATGCTTGTCAGATTTATTGTTTTTCATTTTCTTCATCCCAGAATATTGGAATGAAATTCAAGGCTGCGCCTGTGTCCAAACCGAAGATGGTTTTCACAGGTGAATAACAAAACTGGTGCTAAAAAGTAAGCAGGCGCAATTAATGTCTGTACCAAACCTCATATTTCTTAGTGCAATAGCTGTTGAGATATTTCACTAAAAGGCTTGTAGGAAAAGTCAGTAGGTCAGCAAAGTGAATAAACCTTATCCTCCGTAGTTGTTGAAATATTGTCATTGGTGGTTAATAAAACTCACTAACATCTGTTTTCCTGGTCCCACACAGCTAATATGGCTAAGAAAAACAACCACTATCTGCATAAATCACACATACGGGATAGCCTCATTAATATTGGCGTCATATTTGCATTGCTACCAAGGAAAATTGGGACACTTTGCTGGAGGCGAGAGGGGGAGAAGCTGGATCTGTCTCATATTATTTTCTTGGTGGCCTTCTAAATTAAATTGTCCTCAAAGAAAAAAAAAATCATAAACAGACACTATCAAGGTTTAACATGCCCGGCTGTTGAAACGACAACAAAAGCTGCTAAAAAGGATGCCGTGTTCCGCACACTCTGCCAGACAGATCCACGGAGGAGGAAATTGAGCATTGAATTGCTCTCAGGCACACTGAGGCCATGGGCAAAGCAGAGTGTGTGCCACCTCAATGAAAGACCTGATTAATGGAAGCAAGAGCGATATTGTGACCCTCGAAAGAAGCCTCTGACTCTTTGGTGGTGAAAGAAAGACGACAACACCTCGTAAAGATCCGTTGAAATTGTCACTTGAACTTCAAGACAACTTTCCTCAAAGCTTCAGGGAAAATGAACTATATTTGATGGCGGTGGGGGGAAACGTCCACGTAGTGAAGCAAACTCACGTTCTTCAACCATTGTACATTCCTGTGGCTTCTATCAAGTCAGCGTCTTCATCAGTCCCTTCATCAGTCCCTTCATCATTTATGGCCAACAATTGGAACAAAGTGAAAATCAGTCTATAAATGGACTTGACAAGTAATCAGAAGAGAGCAGCAGTGAATTTCTGTCCTGTTCTTCATGCCTCTGCTAGCATCATTGGGAGAGTTTATCTCTCATGACAAAGACACAATTGCAAGTGCAAACACATTCACATGATATCTATCCTAGAAATTAATCATTGTCTCTATCCTAGAAGCTATGATGCAACTGTGTTACAGATGTAACTGCAAACTGCGTAGTTTCTGTCCTAGACACATACTGCACAATAATATACTTAAACACTTTCAAAATTCAAAATACACGACACGTTTTATTTTCAAAGATATGTTAAATAATCCATTCAGCCATGATCTTTCCACCATAATGGACTTTTTGCAAACAGCTGACACATATAGAAGACTCAGTGAGACATTAGCAATTGTTGCTGAGTCTCAAACTGTCACATATGTTAATAAGTGACTTGAGGTGGAGTGATTCTTGCTCATAGAAATCTTCGCCTGAGATGCATTTCCGGGTGCATAAACATTAGTTCCTCATCCTGCGAGTGGATGACAAAGCGTGGACTCTTATTGTTATTGTAACAGCCTTGTGATTTCATCCTCGAGGTAAAAAACCCATTTTTACCTTCCAAATGGCCCCTTTGTGCAAAGGTTTGACTGCGGTTCATGGACTGCAGCGTCGGGCTAATTCACATTCAATTCGATGTGATGGAAACTCTAATTGAATCACCATTAAGACAGTAATAAGGAAGACACTTTAAGGAATGAACTGAGCAGATTAAGGCAAAGCATTTATGCAGAGAGAGGAGAGGAGCAGTCCGGTATCAAAGTGCTGATCAAATGTTTATGTGAAAGCCCTAAACTGCTTCATTACTGTGTCCACTACGAGCAGCTATGGCCCCGTAGAGACAGGGGAGCAGGACGGCAGGGCCGAAAGACGCCACAGACCTTGCTGGGGGCGGGGGTGATAAAAATCAATGGTTCCTCGCATGTGGCGAGGTAATGCCTCACAAACATAACAAGGATGCTGATGGCGGAGGCCATGGTCCGATGAGTGGACATCACAGCCGCGAGGGTTTAACCGGGCCGCGCTGGACGGATGGCAGCACCGAGGCAAAGTCATGCTCGGAGAGGCTTTTATGGCGTACTTCCTAAAGGATGTATTGCTCGACAGGCAAGTGTTCAGACAGGTTGATTTGGCAGAGACGTGAGTGAAATACAAGCTTTTCCCCCTGATTGATCACCCCCGGCGCCGGCCTTTTTATTTCTAGGGAACAATAAATGAGTAACAATAAATGAACACAGCGTATGGCGGGGGAACAAAGACATTAAGGATACGAGTACAGTCGCGCACAAGGAGCAACACAATGTTTACTAACTATTCTCGACCTGCAATGCAAAGCTATAATACGCTATGTATTGTAAGGCGGCGAGCGCAATATAATCACCTTATATAGTTATCGTTGCTCAACTGTGGTGACACAGCAAAAAGTAATTTACCAGCTTTTTGTGTTTATTTTGTCTCTGAATCAACCCCAGGTATCCTCTTTACCCTCACAAGTGGAAATCTAATACTCAACCACAGCAACAGAAGGATAGTGTTTCAGGCGCCCAAGCATTCTGGGACTGGTTTGTACTGGGGGCCACGCTGGGAGCTGAACATGCCCCATATTGCGGGTTATGCGCCAATTCTATTATCCCGCGTTGCGCTGACATTACCCACCATGTAACTTGTTAATATGCAGATCACCTTCCTCTGCTTGCTCACTGGTGACACTGCATAAAGGGAAACGTTGCATGAAAATACAATTACCATGCAAATAAGTCATGTAAATGGCACCGCTGCAAGAAAGCCGCAGTCTCCGACCACTGCTGCTCAATCGCTGCACTCCATTCAGGCCAAGGAGTGATGTCTTAAATTAAAGTAAGTGCTTTAAACTCTGCGCGAACCTACGCTCATCTGAAATATACACACAGGTTTTTTTGGGGATAAAAGTGTTTTTTTTTTTTTCAATAAAATATAGACCATTAAATTGTCTCACCTGGTGGATAGAATGACCACATTATTTGGAAATACGTCTTCATATTCCACCCAACACTTTCCCCCTCGCCTCACCCTCCTCGCCTTCCATCTCGCACCATCTCATCTTCCATCGCTGATCGATTCCTTCTCCCCTCCTCATTTCTATCACCTCCTCGATGCTTCCCAACCCGCTTTCTTGCTGCCTGTCTCCCCCTTCCTCTCCTCTGTACACCCGCCTGCACTTGTTATGCCTCTCTCTGCCCTCCTCCCTCCCTCTCCCTCTCTCCTGGGCCTGACGGATGGTGTGCTGAGGTGAGGCAGACGGACGGTGGGTGAGGGATTGCCCCTGCCAGCCTCTGACACTGGGCCCCATTCAGGCCGGGGAAATGATCGATGTTAAATCTAATTTTAAACACCCCCAGTTTAACTCCAGCAGACAGACGGAGAGCGGAGGCCAGCGTCTGGCAACACAGCTGGGGCAACCTGATAAGACCTCCGGTTCAAGTCTACCTGCAGGTGTGTTTGTGTGTGCATGTGTGTGTGTGTTTGTGCGTGCTCACCTTCTTTACTTGAAACAGCTTACTTGACACAGGAGCCATCTGTCCCGCACTGAAAGGGGAGTTGGAGGGCATCACTTTGTAAGCTTTGTCTATGTTCAATCCAAAATTCACCAATAGAACCCAAGCAAACATAACAGAAACAAACCCCTGGCCTAACCCTTACTTGCTTCTGTACAGCTAGAGACAACCAACGACGCAGCACATACTCTAGATCCTTCAAATGTTATGCACTCTTCATTTATCACATGTGCGGGACACAGTTTCTGCTGTAGCGGCATCAAGAGGTTAAGTGCCAAACACGTTTATCACATGCTGAGCGGTTTGTCATGCCAGTGCCTGCTAAGCGATTCGTCATGGGGTCTCAGGTCTCTCTTCACGGCCGACGATGTCCCGGACGCTGCGGCCGGGTTTGAACAGATCACCTCCGAATGAGAGGTGTGGCCTTTAGGGGCTGCCTGAAGAGTGCGGAGATGGCTTCATGTTTATGCAAGTGTCGATTCTTTCCAGCAAACCCATGCATAAATGCAGAGTCGATGCCTAATAAATAAAATCACTGAGTAAACATATTCACCAACGTTTTGCACCTACTGTAGGCAGAGAATGGTGCTCTGTGACGCCAGCCAACATTTCTCATCATGCCGTGATAGAAAATGTCAAGGTTTCTGTTTTATTTTCCAAAATTCAAATATTACTGTCAAACAGAGGTGCATTGTAGTATTTGATATATGCATTTGATATATGCGTTTGTGTGTGTGTGTGTGAGAGAGAGAGCGGTGGGAGGGAGTGCAGAGCGTGGCTGTCCATCTTGGTAATTGTGTGGTTTTTTTATGCTGCTTTAGTGTTATGACCATTAGCTCTGTGGCTGTTATATTTTTTAGTAATGGACGTGTTTAAGAACTATCACTTACAAGCGGCGATCACGCGCTGAATGAATGTTTATAACTCTGCGTAATTAAAAATGTGTAATCTTTTACATATGACGCATAAATAACCCGTGGTATTAACTAAGATGACATCTCATTTGATAGCACACAGTTTGTTAGATGCAGCAAAGCATGGTGGCGTGACGCAGCAAACAATGCCCGGAGATTCATTACAGGAATGTGGCTCGTCTCCTTGCCCAGTGATTCACCTGCCAAAATGGCCGTCAGCTTGGGCTTTTAATTACAGATCACAGCTTAAATCCAATTTGCCCCCTTGTTGTTCCTATCATCGTGTCACTGCGCCTTTCATAAACTAGTAATACGAACAAAGCCCGCATTTTTTTGGCACTTGAAATCGGCAGCTGGTCCACAGGCAGTATGACAATGATGGGGACCGTGAGCGGGAGGAATTTGAAGCCTGTTAAGTTTGAGATGATGGCTAGACTACATATTTCAAGAAAAACACATTAACTTGGTATCCTTAATGCTTAAACAGACCCTCATTCTCTTGGGATTTTGAAGTCACTTGGACAAGAATGGTCAAATTCCCTGTGATAGACTGGTGACTTGTCCATGGCATAGCCCATGTCTGCTGGGGTATAGGCTTGAGTAGACACCTGCAACTAAGTTAAGTCACAAAGCCGGTAAGAAGATGGATGAATGGATGGATGGATGGAGAGATGGATGGATGGATGGATGAATGATCATACATACACTTGTGTTTTCCCTTATCATCTTACTTTGTGCTGAGGTGACAGCGGCCTAATGCATGTATTATAAAAAATATTTCATATTGCTTTTCCCAGAGCCACGGTGACGTGAGCTCTGGTGTTTGCGTTTCTCCTTTAAGTTTTTCTAAACGGGCCTGATGATGATTTATGGCTGGCTGGGTGAGCTGATTAAATCACTGAACACAACGCCAGGTAGCATTACCATGACAGTCACCACTCTATGGCCGTCGCATGGCAACCGCTGCTTCCCCCATCTGCCTGTCTGTCTGTCTGTCTGTCTGTCTGTCGTCCGGGCTGCCCGACTGTCTCTCACACCTCTCCGGTTTCTTATTGCTCTTTCATGCCTCCTGTTCCTTTCTCTGCACATAGTGAGAGACAGAGAGAGAGAGAGACAGAGAGAAAGGGAGAGAGAGACCCTCATTGAATGTAATTAATCTCCATGGATACTGCACCACAGCTGTTTTTTTTAATTGTATGCTATCTTCCACAGCACCGCAAAAAGAAGCAGCGACATGTGAAGGCTCCATAATAGGGTTTGTACATATGAATTAGTCCTGCTTGCAAGTCTGCCACGCAGGCATTCACATGTTTAAAAAAAGAAAAAACAAATGAAATGTGTTGAAAGCACGTCTCTGAGTGGAAATGCTGTAGCTTTCTGTGCTGCCGTGTAGGAAGCAGATGGAGTTGTGACTGTGCCTGCAAAACATTTGCACATCTCAAAACGTTTGAAGCGTATGCTGCATTCTTCTGCAATACCTTTGACACACTACAAACCTGCGTTGTTCCAAACTTGACAACATGGTAAATTGGGGAATGGCGCTGCCAACTCACAGCAAGCGTCAGGTTTGACGCAGGGCCTCTCTCATGTTTTCTTTCCCCTCACAGTCCAACAACATGCAACTGAGGCAGATTGCCCCAAGGTGTGAGTATGAGAGCAAATGGTGTGTGTGTTCCAACATATTTCCTTGCCTCTGTAAAGCTCTATGAATTGCCTTGTGTAAGAACAGTGCCAGACAAATAAACTTACCTTGCCTTGTATGTGTCCTGTGATGGACTGGAGACCTGTCCAGGGTGTGTCAACTACCATATGTGTATGTGTAATTGAGACCTGCAATACCATTGGATGCAAAACTATTAAAAGGTTCCAAAAGGCAGCAAATCAGCAAATTAAATTAAACCAACAAGTTAATGAAAGATAGTGCAGTTAATACGCAGTTGTGCAAACACAGTGTGATCCAGATGAAAGGTTTCATAGTCCTCGTCATCTTTATAGCTGCTACTATACCTGCCATAATACTCTGTCATGTCCAACTCCTAATATACCAGTTAAACAGGCTCCCAGAAGCTCCAGCAGCTGATGGCCTGTAAATTGTTGATCAGTGGCTTGGCATAGGGTGAGTAAATTGATTCCAGGAGAATCCTCCAGGAGAGAGACTGTCTCTACAAAGGCCAAATATACAGCCATGCATCAGAATGAGATGGAGAGAGGAGAGGTAGAGAGAGGCTAGGTCAAGGTGGGAGAAAAGGTAGGAGGAAAGAGAGAGAGATTTGGAGAGAGAAGGGTGGAAATGTCAGCGATTCTGTGCATGTCAGAGAAGAGATATGCATAGATGGGTGGAAGAAAGGGAAAGAATAACGCTGAAGAATGAAAGCAGGTGTATTTGCGTGCCTGTGTGTGTGTGTGTGATAGAGAGCGAGGGCGAATTGGAAGCCAGGCATGGGAAACATCGGCCGAAATACATTCATAATGAAACAATGCAACTGTAAAAATGAATAAGTCCTTGGGTTAATCTGTCAGTTTTTTTTTCCTGAAAGTTTAATGAGGAAATGAATGAATATCTATCTCTGGTCTGTTGGGGTGCAGACCTGAGGTCAGAGCATTGTTAGCCTTTCAGAAAGCCTTGCCTAAAACCAAAAATATTATTTCTACATTTTTGAAAAGCAACATGTTGTGTCTCTTAGAACTGACCTATATTTTGATTATATCCCAGAATGCAAAGTGTCGGGGATATTATGGTTTTGGCACATGTTTTTTGTGTTAACCCGATAACAGACACCATTGGATTTGAATGTTGAAATTTGGATGACAGATTCATCACTCATAGGGGAAGAACTGATTCGATTTTCATCCATTTTGGATTGAACGTTTGGCCACAAGGGGCAGCACCTTGGTTCAAAAATGCCATTTGTGTTTATATCTCCCGGCCGATTCATGTCAAACTTGATGCAAATGAAGCAACACAGATTGTTCAATCTTGCCTCGGGGCGTTCAGGGATATATCCTTTGCATTCGATGATGAATGCATAGGTCTAGTTTAATTATCAATTTTATTATTACATGCAGTACATACTCAGTGGAAAGTAGACATTTACTCGTTGCAGGTACACTATTGTTTGTGTCAGACCTGAATTTTGGTGTCCTGAAGCTGTTAACCTAAACTACCACAACATCATTCAGTATCAATAATCACTACCAACTTTCTTGTTTTGTTTTTTGGAGGGAGAGAGCAACTAAGCACATTTCTCAAAGCATTGAACTACTGTACTGTGTATCTAACCCAATTTTGAAAATACCAGAGAGCGATGGTGATATGCATCATTTCCCCAGTGACATCAAAATCTGATCAGAAGTGTTTGTGTGTGCCAGGGCCAGATGGATGGCTAAATGAAAATGCGAATGGGAACTATTCCACTGTCTATTGTCCCAGAGAAGAAGACAGATTGACCAAGAGAGATAAATAGAGACTTGCTATATTATATAACACTGTGTGCCTTTTGAATGAACTTATCAAGCTGAATTTCATATTTCTGTTGTTGGTATCATAATGCTGAGTAACTTAAGATTTGGAGAGGGAAATCTACCACCACTGCTGCTGCATAAACAAGGAGCTCTGCAGGATTTGGCTTTGAGGCCCCCTTGCCTTGGCATGAACATGTTAGCTGGTGTGTTTCAGTGACACAGTAGAGCACATGGAGCCAAATCTCTCATTGGTTTTCAAAGCCAATCAAGGGAGTCAGAGTGGCAGGCTTTCTGTTGACCCTTTTATTGCTTCAAAAATAATTGGACTGAGGCTTTACAGCTGCAAATTTGTTGTTTTAAGCATTTCCTCATTGACTAAATCTACGATCTTGTACAGAGGAAGTACAGTAGGGTTCATCACACACAAAAGTGCATTAATCTTAAATTGAATCCTTGCTGAATCTTTGCTCATAACTTCACATGGTTTAGTTAGCCAACACACAACAAGATGATTACATCAGGGCTTTGTCTGGAATTATCTTCCCTCTGTGTCTTCCTTCTCACTATCTAGTTAGAGGACTATACTGTAGAGTGTGCTGCGCAATAGTCCACCTAGCCCTACTCTGCTCTGCACTCAATTACGTCATTGTTCTTGCATAAATAAATGTGTCAAATGAGTGCAGGCTGGTTGGTCTTCAAAATGCATATTTTATCACAATAATGAAAACAAAGTGTCTCATGTAACTTTCATTCCCTTCATTGTTCTGCTATCCATGATGCATGATACTGATGCATAATAGTATATGGCTTGGTTACCAATTTCCACTATGTAGGGTATAATAATTCTCGCCATATAAAATTTTGTTCTCACAATATAGTTCACTATTGGTATACATTTTCTCTCCATGGCACATTTATGATGCACAGGGCTAGAACTCTTTTACTCAGTGCACTGTCAATTGCTGCATCATGCCCGATCCAAGCAACAAGACATCACAACTGTCACCACCGCGTGCCAGTCTCATCTGGCACACGGCCAACTCTGACTGAGGACATACATCATCTGACACAGACAGCAGCTGATTACACTGACACAAAACACTAAATAAATAAATAGATAGATAGATAGATAGATAGATAGATAGATAGATAGATAGATAGATAGATAGATAGATAGATAGATAGATAGATAGATAGATAGATAGATAGATAGATAGATAGATAGATAGATAGATAGAAGAAATAAATTAGTGTCAGCTGCAATCCTCTCCCGTTCTTAGAAAAACCAATCACAGTGAAACAGACCAATTAAAACCTTGGGAGTTGGGGACTCCGCTCATTACCTTGCAAAGTTTCAGAGCAAAACAGAGACCAGATTCATCAAACAAAAGTTTAGAATGTTATTTCTACTCCACCAGTGTAATTTATCACGTTTAGGGAAGCTGTCACAAGTTAAATGGATTGCCAGTAATTGTGGCTGGCCCTCCTCTAAGCAGAAGCGACTAAACCGGCTCATCAGGGACAGACTTGTGAAATGGAGGGTAGCGATCTCTTTATCCCTGGGCAGAGAATTGAAGGTGGCAATCTCTCTTTCCTTTAACTTGTCTGTCTTTTATGTACGCTATGCTTTTTCCTTACTCTGTGGCTCCTCGGGTTAACGCCTCACTGCTCTCTGCCCCGGATGTAAAACGACATGTATTGCAATAAATTAGTTTGTTTTGAAAATGCTTAGCGCAGTCATTAGATGCGGATGAATCTTTCTCAATGTATCATTCCCGCCTGAGCTCAGCTGCTTGTAAAGTTGCAGCGGGAAATCATTTCCTCTATGTACTGCTGTGGATTAATACTCTGCTGTGCATCCGAGCAAAGTAATCCTACAACTAATTTAACTGCAATAAGCAAATGAGCAAATTCTCTGAATGGTTTTGTTTTATTTTCTGCTGGTGTCCGGTGGGTTTATATGACACATGAGATTTTCATGCCTTGCTGCTGTCTGTGCGTTCACACTGACTCTACGTGTTTGAATAAGTTGGAGGAGCCTTGAGAATCCGAAGCACATTGATGTTCTGGCACGGCAGGTGTTCAGACAGGCAGCTGCAATGCCGGATTTGCCCTGAATGAGCCCTGTGACGAGCAGTGTGTGGGGGACTATGCTCAAAACAAACAACCGCACAGAACTCCTGGTATTTGTCAATATGCAGCTGCTCAATTCTCCGTCTTGTAAAGCAGGTGTTTGCAAACCTTTTTTTTAAACATTTAAACATTATATGAAATACATGATGCTGTGATATTGAAGAAATATAATAGAAAAGAATACAAAGGGATAGGATGGGATGAGATGAGACTACGGCACTACGTCAATGCACTTCACTCTCCTCATTCAAATTTATGCTGGAAGCTCACCTCTTTACTTTGGCCTCTTCTCCCCAATATTTGACACTGTTGTGTCTTTTATCAAATATCCTATGTCTCTGCATATTTTCTGTGATCTGTAATGCTGCAGCCTCAGTTAGGGTACTTGCAGACTGCTAGGCAGACATTTTACTGAAATGCTCTCATGCACACTACTGGTGAAGTGAAATCTTTTCACATCATAGTGAACTATTTTATAGAGAATTTCAGTAGTGTGTATGAGTGTCCCACTTAAATGTAAGAGCATTTCACTTGTATATGTGATTTTGAGGCTTTTCTAAAGGCATATTCCTTTTTTGTAGGGGCAAAAAAGATTTTACTTAAGGTTTACTTAACTGAAAATAGAATAGTATTTTTGTGGTATCTTATTGTGGTCACTGATTAAGAGATCTTTTTACCCTGGGCCCCAAAACTGCAAAGCCAGCACACACACACACACAAACAGAACCCCACACACACACATACACTTACCTGCACTAGGTCGTTACACTCTAGGGGTCTGCAATGATTTCTCAGAGTCAACTGATGTTTAAGAGAGATAGATGAACCCAGGGCTTATCAGATGAACAGATGTCCCACAGAGAACTACGGGTAATTACACAGGGCCCACAACTCCCATCATTCCTATCAGTATGTGTAAAAAGGAGGTGGGGGAAAGTCTCCAGAAAAACAACTGGTTTAGAGTTGCAAGGTACAGAGGACTGTTCAAGTTAAAAAAACACAGAGACAGATTATGTGTTATCACAGATTTAATTTGCTGTGATCTACATTCTTAATAAAAACGGCAAAGACAAAGAAAATCAACTCTCCATACCTTGGCTAGAGCCAAGTACCAGTGTAAAGTACCAGTGCTCAGGTTGCCAGAGTGCTTGAAGTTGGGCTCACCTTATCTATCAGAAAGGTTATCCTCTGGTTGTACACCACTACAGTTCTTCACGGGATCAAGTCACAACCTTGCCACTGCAAGGTTTTATTGCGTATGTATGGCAAAGATTCAGAGCCTTACTGATGTGAGTAACTGATGTTTGTACTGATGTGATGATATTGTGCAGAGCAAGATGCTGAAAGAGCTGTCCAGACCAGTTAGAATGGCACCCAGTTCACTTTTCATGAGGGAGCAGGATTGCTTGTACTCGTCAGGGAGAGCTTGCATTGTCATTGTATATTGGCTCAGACGGTGCATGCAAATGTTGGTGAGCTGGAGTGCACTTGGTAGTTGAGGTAAAGGCTGCACATGATTGGTTATGTGATGGATAAACTGGATAGTGAATAGAATAGAGGGGCTTGATATGATGTAGCACGCATCTGTCGCTCACAGCTGCAACACTTACAGGTGGGAATGTGGAGGGGAGAGGTTAATTAGGGGTGCAGCTATCGATTATTTAATCGATTAATTGAGTAATCAGATAAAATGTATTAATATAAGAAGTGAACTTTAGAAGGGAAAAAAAGCATGTTTTAAAATAAAATGGCTTTTAAACCAGGACATCTTTAGGTATGAAGTATTAATTACAAGTTACATGAAATCAGTTACAAGTATTGCCGTTGTTCAAGTTCACTGGTGAATGACTTCCAGGTTCTGTAGTTGTTGGGCTACTCTGACTCCAGCTTGGAGCCACTGACATTCAGACTTAACATGGTCCGCAAGCTCCATCTGCTTCATCCACTCTTCAGCTCTGAGAGAACATTAGAAGAGAATCTGCTCACTGACTTGCATGTCGAGAGTATGACCTGATCCTCTAGGATGAGTGCATTTGTTTACTGCATGAATACTAGGAGTGGAGAGCCTGTTGTATGGTTTGGCTTTGTCTCTCTGGGGGAATAGTTGCAACCACACAGTCGGCTGGGTCGTCACTGAAGGGCACTGCTCTCTCTGCGAACTGATTGGTCAGCCATGGAGCTCTGCAGAGGCCTGATGATGAGGCACTTATTAGAATCAGGTGTGTTGTAGCATGAAGCATCTAAAATGTGTAGGTCAGGGTTGCTTGAGGAACAGGTATAAAAAATGCTGTTATAAGCAACAAAAATTAGCTCACTAGCAGAATAGAGGTGGATAGACTGGCTAAACAGGTCAGGGTCAGGTCAACACCGGCTATTAACAGCCACACAGAGAGAAGGGATTAGACTTCATACTGCATCAGTACAGCTAGGACACATTCACTGCAGTGGGACATATCCAGTTCATAATGAGGAACAATGTATCAATAAACAAAATGATACCAGAAACTAGCACGTGTCATAAAATGTTGACTCTCCAAGAGTGCTGGTTCCTGAGTTTCTGTCAGTCATAAGCACAATTCTAGAAGACCTACACCTCAGACGATACATTGGTTTAGTGGCAATTCCTGTCTCTGTCTGTGGATAGCATCCCAGAGCGGCCCAGAATACGTCTACCTCGCCGCCATATTGCCAGGGGCAAATAGGAACGCCTGTGATCCGCGAATACGTCTATCTTGCCGCAGAATTGCTAGTGGAATATGGCACAGTAAGACCCTATCAACTGAAAACTATGTAGAAATATATGATTTCCAACGGAATCCCGTGATTTGAACAATTAAGTTTTATATATGTGGGGCACCACTCGTGTCTCCGGGTATGGACGTTTTTCAACCTGGACATTTTTCACCTGTGTAAGCTGTGTAGGCAGAGTGGTCTCTAGTGAACAACTGGGATGACAAAGGAACTCATTTTAGATGGGGTATGCTGGTATTTGAGGTGATTCTAGCAAGCCTAATTAATGGGTTTTAAATGTGACACTGACTTTGTGACAATCACTATCACAGGTGTGTATCAGGCAAGTGCCAGAGCTGAAGGCACTTCTACAACTCTCTCACCTAAAAAGAAATGGCATGACTTCACCCTCCAGCCAAAGTGAAAGAACAGGCAAAAGTTGCGAGTGGTAATAAAGTCAACCAGGTCCAGGTAATAAATCAGATTGCAAGGCAAACTGCTGGGAATGTGTGTGGATTCTGTATTCCTTGTCAGCTCGTATTAATAAAAACTGGCTCAATTTTTATTATCTGGACTCCATCCGGCAATACCTCTGTGGTTGATATTTTGACAGCACATTTGGACTTTGGGGGCAGCTGCACTGGAAACACTTCCTGTTCTGACAGCCAAAAGACGATCACATTTCATGAATCACATGGTTCACAGAAATCTCTTTGAGGTGAGTATTCAACACTAATTTGTTGAGGGATTTTTCAATTTTCAATATTATCTTCAGAGAATTTTGAGAAATGAATAGTACTGATGTACTGATTCATATTTAGAGGATTTTTATAAATATAGTAATGAACTTGAATCTGCTCCTTCCATACTGAAATACAAAAATTATATATGTAATTGCTTTCAACAAATCACTCCAACAGCTATACATATCGTCCAACTTATGATGTAAATTTTATAAAGTAGCAGCGAAACCAATGATATCCTCTTTTTTAATCTGTATTCGTGCTTCTTAAATAATTCTATCAGGGCAAATATCCATGATGGTTGGGCTGGATATTTGCGTGCTCTGATTGCAGCGACTAACTTAGCACTGAGCTCCAACAACCTGCAGGAAACAAACTTTGTTTCGCTAGCTCATCCAAAAACAATTGTGACTTTTAAAATACAAGCATAGACGGTCATTCACGTAGCTATACA
This sequence comes from Karalla daura, assembly GCA_029224185.1. Classification (NCBI taxonomy): domain Eukaryota; kingdom Metazoa; phylum Chordata; class Actinopteri; order Chaetodontiformes; family Leiognathidae; genus Karalla; species Karalla daura. The sequence continues at coordinate 21,843,549 of CM055193.1, read as the reverse complement.
GTGTTTAATAGCAAGAATTAGGAAAGATTACATTTCAAGGAGGAGTTTTAATAGTGTGTTATCAAAGGAATATCAACAATCTAGGAGTCATACAAATGTATGTTTAAAGTGTCGTACTTTTATTTTGAAAGTATGTGGAAATGGATGGTTTCATGTGTTTTAACAACATCCTGGCTGCAATTAATTTCCTGCGACGTCACGTTGCCTCCGCCCCTCTAGTTGTCCAAGCATCTTTGTTCCTCAAGCAGATATGTGGAATTGGTTCTGTAGAAACTTTCCCTTGGTTTGCTATTATATTTTACAGGTCAAAACCACTTCTTCTTCTGCACCTTCTGCTTTGGTAATATGAATGTGTACATCATGTAACATCACACGATACGGCTGTATCTTAGCTGTAACCCCCCCTACCCCCCAAACCCCCACCCCAACCCCTCCCCCGCCCTCGCCCCCACTTCAAGGCTGCTCTCCATAGGCTGAGACACAATGTGCGTGTGTCTCCTGAGTACTACAGACAAAGATTCTGAGGCAGTAAAACAAATTGCTGGCTGGTGTCAGAACCAGAAACAGCTGTCATGACATCAATTTTCTGCCAGGTGGAACAGGGAAAAAAAGAGAGGAATCTGAATTATTTTTTTTGATCTGGGCGTGTAATACCTGACTGCGGCTCAAAAGTGATTTAATTCCCTGATGTCATTACGCTGGCAACGACTGTTGATTTGCTTTGTAGCGCTTTGTTTTCCTTCCGAGAGCTGTTTTTCAGCGGCTTCTCTGCAGCCAGTTTTAACAGAAATGTCTTTTTTGTGTGTGTGAGCGTGTGTGCAAATGTGCGCTTACATGCACTTGTGTGTGTGTTTCTTGTTATGGTTAATTTAAGTTGTTGTGACTAGAAAAAAAAAACTGTGCTAGCTCCAGGTATGAGCAAAAAAAGAAAATCAGCACAGCTAATATTTATATCTAGCATCCTGGAAGACTTAGCACAACTATATGTACATATAGCTTATGTGCAGTTAATGCAGTTTGTCTCTTAGCCACATTCGTATTCGCTTTTCTTCTAAAGCATTTCTATTATTCTGCCATAAAAAGCCAAAAGATATAGAGGTAAAAGCACACAAAATGATTACAATTTAGACCTCCCATAAAAATCCCATTGCACTTATGCTATATAATAAAAATTACTCTCCACTTTAAAGCGGCTAGATATGCAATCACATATATGGCTCTCCCTAGATTACACTGATAAAGAGATGAGGGCTGGCTTTCAGTGGACCCAGTATAGTTTGATTTACCTGCGGTCGTTTTAAGAGGGAGCACAATATTCCCTCTAATGTGAATTGAAAAGCACTGGAGGAGAAAATCATTTCATCACTCTATCTGTGATGGTGTCAGCAGTGGGAGCGCGGATTGACTAATATGTTTCTGTGTGTGTGTGTGTATGTGTGTGTGTGGATCCACAGAGGATAAATGATTACCTCTGTTAAGATGGAGCTTTGAGCTGAGGAGTCTGTGTGATGCTGTGATATTGAAGGCAAGGTGTGAATCCTATCGACCACAGTGCGTCACCCACCCACACATTCTGCATTCATACGGAGCCACCGGCTATGCAACCAATGCAGTGTCACGCCAACACCTTCTCCGTATCAAGTTGTGCCACCTTGCACACAATTCACAGTCTCTGTGCTTTGAAAACTTCAAGTCTGTATTCATTTCCAAAGATGGACATTTTCTTCCTGGACCGACTTGGTGGCTCAGCGAACATCCCTGTTGCCTGATAGCAAGGTTCAAAGTCCTGGTTTGGACACAGGGGCTTGTGTGTGGAGTTTATCTGTTCTTCCCCTGTTTGTGTGGGAGTTCATGGAGGCCATAGTGGAATGTGAATGCTGTGCGTGTGTGTGTACCATGTGATGGACTAGCGACCTGTTCAAGGTGTATTCTCTGCTTTCACTCTATATGCACCAGATAATGGATGGATGGATGGATATTCCATCTCCACATCCATATCTATTCCTATGCATCCTGGGTAATATAACCCGGTAATTTTTCAGTCCAACCAAGATTGAAAACGGTTTTAATAGACTGTGGACAAACCATCTTCTGGTTTTACACGTACGAGATTTCCTTGCCCAGCCTTTACTCATTTCACAATAGTTGCATGTGCACACGGTGTTTTCGTGAGTTCCGCTTTAAGCTTCCTGTTCGTTAAGCCCAGTTACGGCGCTTTGAAATGAATGGTCTATTGCATAAACACACCCCATGGCTTCTTGTTGGCAGTGAGCCCATCAATAAACTGTTACTATTTGTTGTTTGTGAGCCTGTTGCTGTTGATGAGTACAGATTGTTCTACAGGATAGGAGGACAGCCGCGAGACTGTGAAAGGACTAGATAAAGGGCAGTATTTCTGTCCTTATTGCAAGGAAATGAGTAATGTGCAATTCAGGGAGGATTCACTTGCCGTGTTTACATAATCATTCCTGTAATTTCATCTTTTTATTTCCTCAGTATGAATACATCTCAATGTTGCAAAATTAGGAAAAAAGCTATTCGATTTGAGAAGTAACAACAGATGAAAAATGGTCATAGAACATTAAATTAAACATTAACATTGAACATTAAATGTTCACATTTATGTTCACATATATATAAAAAATATATAAATGTTCACACATATATAAATGCACATATTTAAATTACACACATATATAAAAAAAAAATACAAAATAAATACAATGTGGAACCATTTCAATGGTTTTTGTGTGATTTTGGGAATAACAGACCAGAGAAACAAACCGCTAGTTAAGCACAACATCCTTTTGAGGGGCACCGGAAAACGTAAATAAATTATACAAAACAAAACAAATATACACATCTGTTAGCCCATTTAGATATTGTTGACAACCAAAAGAAATTACCCAAAAAATCTTCCAGGAGTATACACATTTCTGCCCCAGATGCAGGATGGAGGAGGTCCATGTCTTAAGTGTGCACTCTCTCAGGGGACCATCATTTGAGAAAGGCCAGCGACCGAGCAAGATGCTGTGTGTGTGTCTCTACGGATGTTACCATAGCAACACAGACTGCTGCAGAGCACTATATGTTTCAGTAGTAGTTTGAGATGTATTGTATGTGTTGTACAGTATGAATGCTGGTGAGACTACTGAAGCCACATGTATGAACATTTGCAGCAGTTTTAAGTTACTTTTCACTGACACTCTAATGATGATCATCATGATGATAAAGATGGTGTGTGTCTTTGTGTGTGTGAGTGTGTGTGTGTGTGTGTGTGTGTATGTACCCTCTGATGGACTGTTTAGGTTGTATTCCCAGCCTACCCTGTGTATTCCCCGGTACACTGTAGGTGTAGGTGTACACCTACTGTTGTTCACGATCATGTTTCTTCTCAAATCCTCCACAGACCAACAATGACTGACACCTGGTGGAACAATTCTGGTAGAATTAACAATTCTGTTTTCTGAAAACTGGTGTAAAACTTGAAAAACTCTGTCTTTACAAACCAGTAGAAGAACAAAAACACACATCCAGGCAAAAGGAACAAGGCATGCCCCGAGAGCAGTTCCAGGGAAAGCAGCAAAAGAGATGAGGGATCAGGTTTTGGGCCCAGTTGCAACAGTGCAGCCAAGGATTGGGTAGGAAATGGCATTTATTAATAACAAGTTAAATATAGACTGCGCGCAGATGTGATGTCTGTGACAGGATGGAGTGGGACAGGCGGAGCAGACAGGTGAGCGGCCAGGGGCAGACAGAGTATGAATTCCCCCGGCGGTCCAACAGAACCACAGCAGAGACAGAGCAGGAACAGTGAAGAATGATGCACAGCATGTTTTGATGTCTGTTCAACTGCACTATGTCTTAGTGTGTGTGTGTGTGTGTGTGTGTGTGTGTGTGTGTTGGCTCAGGCTGTGTGTAAGATGCACTCCCAGTTGTGGTCAGTTCTGAAGGCTCAGATGGTATTTATCGAGGAGCTGCAGTGTTAACAGGCTCATCATGTTTCTTTGCTGCTCTGATATTGCCTTTCACGTGGTTGCATCACTTCTAATGGCCATTATTTTGTTAATGTCATCAGATGCATCATGGTTACTCTGAACCATTAGAGCATTGGAAATCACATTAATCTTCTGTACCCAGAACACATCACCCTTTAAAATTCAGATTCTAATTAGTGCTCATGGGAAACACAGCTCAATATTTCTTTATGTTCAAATCTGCATCCAGTCATGTTAAGCTTGTTTGTTTTACATCCTCTTTCGTGTATATTAGTGCAATTCAGCCAGTCAAAAATTGCCTGTGGAATTTTTTGTGGAACAACAGTTTTAAGTCAAGGCAACCAAAGTCTTGGGGGCTCTGATCCAGGAAGCTTTATTTGGGCCACCTGAGATATGCTGTAAACTACTGTCTGCTGAAATCCATTGAAGAACTTCCTGGCAAGGGATGGTCGGACAGCATTGTATACAGGGGATAGGTGCTACCACAGACTTCTGTTCAGAGTTAGTTTCTCTATCTTGACATTGATGGCTTCCCTTACTCATCTTTTCTGTCTTCCTTGCATAATATGTGGTTGATTTCAAAGGAGTGTCACACATCTGATACCTTCAGATGAGTGTAGACCTGAGGACTTAGCCGTCCATGGGTTTCACCTTTGTATAATTCTTTGTAAAATTTAGGCCTTCATTGTTGCACTAGCAAATAAGGCTGTTGTTCTTGGTGAATGGTGTTTGGTCCTTGGGTGGTTCATGTCTCTGTCATAGTGGGATGGGCTTGAAATAAACGTCAGGTTTGTTAAAAATGCTTCTGAGCTTTGCCAAAATATTTTTATTCCAAATCAAAGGTAGATAAAATGCTAACTTTAGACAAAGAAAAGTGAGGAAAGGTTTGAAATCATTAGTGCCTGATGGCGTCCTCCACCTTATTGTGCAATTAGACAGAAAATGGGCACAAAAAACCACATAAAGACAGAGATTTCCTTGAAAGTCAGTAATCTGACTGTGGCAAAGAAAGATGGTTAAGACCTTGAAGGGATGTTTTTCAGCTGCTGATTGGAAGATGTGGCATTGTCTCTGCAGTCAGTCTATTCATGCAGCTGCAAGAAACTCTGAGGGCTGGCAATTTCAAGGCGACCACTTTGTTTCCTTTGTCTGCTAAAAACAAAGTCTTTTCCTAACTTTCCTTGTCATGAAGAGATGTATCTCATTTCAGGCCTGATGATCATGCTTGACTCGATCCGATGTCGCACCGGGAACAGTCGCAGATGGACGGGATGCTGGATGAACGAGACGGAGAGCGGCGCGAGGTGACATTTGTGTACGTATGAGAATCATCTCTGCTATAATTGCTTTCTCACTTGTGCATGTAGAACATGCTTCTTCACGCTGGACTCGGTTTATGAAGTCATCCGTCATTGTCCTCGTATCATTACGCAGTTTGCAGCACATATTCATTTTTTAAATTGTAAAGAAGGATGCGCATTATGTCTTGACGT
>CM055193.1:21825558-21833058 GCA_029224185.1 Karalla daura | reverse complement strand
CTGTCCTCCCTTATACACTCTCTTTGGCTCCTCCTCTTTTTTTCTTATCTTAACTTTCTCTCACCCTTTGTTTCCCCTCATTTTTGTAGTTTTTATTGGTTTTTGTAGTTTTTCACTGTTTTTTAGTTTAGAATTTTTTCCTTTTTTGGATTTTTATGTAGTTTAGAATTTTTTTACGTTTTTCAATTTTTTAGCTTTTTGCTGTTTTTATGATTTTTCCCTTTTCCCTATCCCACTTCCCTTTCCCTTCCCCTGTCTCCCCTTACTCTTCACTTCTCTGCTTTTCCTCTGTTTCTCCCTTGTCCACCTCTCCTTGTTTCCCTCTCCAGTCTTCCTTTACTCTGTCTTCTTTCCCCTTTTCTCTCTCCAGACAGGCCTCCATATTTGCCTCCATTTGGGCTGCCCTATTTGGGTCTCAATTTTGGCTCATGTCCTCGGGGTTTAGGGTTCAGCAGACACAGGTGGGGTTTCGTGGGTTAGTTAACCGGGGGGGTAGGATTTAGTTTAGACATTGGTCCATTAGATAGGTCAGTAGTTTGGGGGTTAGGGTTAGGGTTAGGGTTAGGGGTAGGGCTAAATTTAATTTAGGTTAGGGTTAGGGCCTAATTAAGAATTTTTAGTTTAGGTTAGGGTTAGGGCCTAATTATCAAATTTTAGTTTAGGTTAGGGTTAGGGCCAATTAGGGTTAATTTTCATTAGGGTTAATTTTAGTTAGGGTTACAAATTGCTAGGGTTCCAAATTGCTAGGGTTTTAGAGTCCTTTAGTTTAGGCGAGGGTTTATGGGCCTTAGGTTTAGGGTATGGCACAGGATAGGGCTCGCAAAAATTAGGGTAGAAAAAATTGGTGGTAGGGCTTCTTTAAAAATTATAGTTTTAGGTAGGGGTGCCATTTTGGCTTTAAAAATTAGTGTAGGTAGGCCCTGAACAGGCTAGGTAGGGAGAACGTGTCCTGGCTGGTTAGGTGGCTAAGCTGAGCCTCCCCCTTGCGGGGGAGGAGGTGCACTCACACCCTTCCTCCCCAGCCAGCACTGTCCAAGGCCCAGGTAAGTAGCCACCCGTAGGTGGCGGGGGTTCAAAAAATTAGGCTGGATCAGCCTTGCGCAATATTTCGAGCCGTATAGCTCTTCATCAGGCGAGCTGATCAATATAGCCGTGTGTGGCATGGCTAGTTTGCCCTCTGCCCACACCCAGTCGCACAAGCACTCCCCACACTCACACAGCCCATTCACACTTTCCCCCTTTCCCTTTCATTCTGAGCTCTCTCTGTCCTGTCCTCCCTTATATACTCTCTTTGGCTCCTCCTCTTTTTTTCTTATCTTAACTTTCTCTCACCCTTTGTTTCCCCTCATTTTTGTAGTTTTTATTGGTTTTTGTAGTTTTTCACTGTTTTTTAGTTTAGAATTTTTTCCTTTTTTGGGTTAGGGTTAGGGTTAGGGTTAGGGTTAGGGGTTAGGGTTAGGGTTAGGGTTAGGGTTAGGGTTAAGCTAGGGTTAGGGTTAGGGTTAAGGTAGGGTTAGGGCTGGTGTGAGAGTGGTCCATGTTTTTTTTAAAAAATATACAAAGAAAAAGGGTTAGGGTTAGGGTTAAGCTAGGTTTAGGGTTCGGGTTAGGGTTAAGCTAGGGTTAGGGTTAGGGTTAGGGCTAGGGTTAGGGTTAGGGTTAGGGTTAGGGTTAGGGTTAGGCTAGGGTTAGGGTTAGGGTTAGGGTTAGGGTTAAGCTAGGGATAGGGTTAGGGTTAAGCTAGGGTTAGGGTTAGGGTTAAGCTAGGGTTAGGGTTATGGTTAAGCTAGGGTTAGGGTTAGGGTTCAGCTAGGGTTAGGGTTAGGGTTAAGCTAGGGTTAGGGTTAGGGTTAAGCTAGGGTTAGGGTTAGGGTTAGGCTAGGGTTAGGGTTAGGGTTAAGCTAGGGTTAGGGTTAGGGTTAGGGTTAAGCTAGGGTTAGGGATAGGGTTAGGGTTAAGCTAGGGTTAGGGTTAGGGTTAGGGTTAAGCTAGGGTTAGGGTTAGGGTTAAGGTAGGGTTAGGGTTAGGGTTAGGGTTAGGGTTAAGCTAGGGTTAGGGTTAGGGTTAAGGTAGGGTTAGGGCTGGTGTGAGAGTGGTCCATGTTTTTTTTTTAAAAAATACAAAGAAAAAGGGTTAGGGTTAGGGTTAAGCTAGGGTTAGGGTTCGGGTTAGGGTTAAGCTAGGGTTAGGGTTAGGGTTAGGTTAGGGTTAGGTTTAGGGTTAGGGGTTAGGGTTAGGGTTAGGGTTAGGCTAGGGCTAGGGTTAGGGTTAGGGTTAGGGTTAAGCTAGGGTTAGGGTTAGGGTTAGGGTTAGGGTTAAGCTAGGGTTAGGGTTAGGGTTAGGGTTAGGGTTAAGCTAGGGTTAGGGTTAGGGTTAGGGTTAGGGTTAAGCTAGGGTTAGGGTTAGGGTTAGGGTTAAGCTAGGGTTAGGGTTAGGGTTAGGGTTAGGATTAAGGTTGGGTTAGGGTTAGGGTTAGGGTTAGGGTTAAGCTAGGGTTAGGGTTAGGGTTAGGGTTCGGGCTAGGGTTAGGGTTAGGGTTAGGGTTAGGGTTAGGCTAGGGCTAGGGTTAGGGTTAGGGTTAAGCTAGGGTTAGGGTTAGGGTTAGGGTTAGGGTTAGGGTTAAGCTAGGGTTAGGGTTAGGGTTAAGGTAGGGTTAGGGCTGGTGTGAGAGTGGTCCATGTTTTTTTTTTAAAAAATACAAAGAAAAAGGGTTAGGGTTAGGGTTAAGCTAGGGTTAGGGTTCGGGTTAGGGTTAAGCTAGGGTTAGGGTTAGGGTTAGGTTAGGGTTAGGTTTAGGGTTAGGGGTTAGGGTTAGGGGTTAGGGTTAGGGTTAGGCTAGGGCTAGGGTTAGGGTTAGGGTTAAGCTAGGGTTAGGGTTAGGGTTAGGGTTAGGGTTAAGCTAGGGTTAGGGTTAGGGTTAGGGTCAGGGTTAGGGTTAAGCTAGGGTTAGGGTTAGGGTTAGGGTTAGGGTTAAGCTAGGGTTAGGGTTAGGGTTAGGGTTAGGGTTAAGCTAGGGTTAGGGTTAGGGTTAGGGTTAAGCTAGGGTTAGGGTTAGGGTTAGGGTTAGGATTAAGGTTGGGTTAGGGTTAGGGTTAGGGTTAGGGTTAGGGTTAAGCTAGGGTTAGGGTTAGGGTTAGGGTTCGGGCTAGGGTTAGGGTTAGGGTTAGGGTTAGGCTAGGGCTAGGGTTAGGGTTAGGGTTAGGGTTAAGCTAGGGTTAGGGTTAGGGTTAAGGTAGGGTTAGGGTTAGGGTTAAGCTAGGGTTAGGGTTAGGGTTAGGGTTAGGGTTAAGCTAGGGTTAGGGTTAGGGTTAAGCTAGGGTTAGGGTTAGGGTTAGGGTTAAGCTAGGGTTAGGGTTAGGGTTAAGCTAGGGTTAGGGTTCGGGTTAGGGTTAGGGTTAGGGTTAGGGTTAGGGTTAGGGTTAAGCTAGGGTTAGGGTTAGGGTTAGGGTTAGGATTAAGGTTGGGTTAGGGTTAGGGTTAGGGTTAGGGTTAGGGTTAAGCTAGGGTTAGGGTTAGGGTTAGGGTTCGGGCTAGGGTTAGGGTTAGGGTTAGGGTTAGGCTAGGGCTAGGGTTAGGGTTAGGGTTAGGGTTAAGCTAGGGTTAGGGTTAGGGTTAAGGTAGGGTTAGGGTTAGGGTTAAGCTAGGGTTAGGGTTAGGGTTAGGGTTAGGGTTAAGCTAGGGTTAGGGTTAAGCTAGGGTTAGGGTTAGGGTTAGGGTTAAGCTAGGGTTAGGGTTAGGGTTAAGCTAGGGTTAGGGTTCGGGTTAGGCTAGGGTTAGGGTTAGGGTTAAGCTAGGGTTAGGGTTAGGGTTAGGGTTAGGGTTAAGCTAGGGTTAGGGTTAGGGTTAGGGTTAAGCTAGGGTTAGGGTTAGGGTTAGGGTTCGGGCTAGGGTTAGGGTTAGGGTTAGGGTTAGGCTAGGGCTAGGGTTAGGGTTAGGGTTAAGCTAGGGTTAGGGTTAGGGTTAGGGTTAGGGTTAAGCTAGGGTTAGGGTTAGGGTTAGGGTTAGGGTTAGGGTTAAGCTAGGGTTAGGGTTAGGGTTAGGGTTAGGGTTAAGCTAGGGTTAGGGTTAGGGTTAGGGTTAGGGTTAAGCTAGGGTTAGGGTTAGGGTTAGGGTTAAGCTAGGGTTAGGGTTAGGGTTAGGGTTAGGATTAAGGTTGGGTTAGGGTTAGGGTTAGGGTTAGGGTTAAGCTAGGGTTAGGGTTAGGGTTAGGGTTCGGGTTAAGCTAGGGTTAGGGTTAGGGTTAAGCTAGGGTTAGGGTTAGGGTTAGGGTTAAGCTAGGGTTAGGGTTAGGGTTAAGCTAGGGTTAGGGTTCGGGTTAGGCTAGGGTTAGGGTTAGGGTTAAGCTAGGGTTAGGGTTAGGGTTAGGGTTAGGGTTAAGCTAGGGTTAGGGTTAGGGTTAGGGTTAGGGTTAAGCTAGGGTTAGGGTTAGGGTTAGGGTTCGGGCTAGGGTTAGGGTTAGGGTTAGGGTTAGGCTAGGGCTAGGGTTAGGGTTAGGGTTAGGGTTAAGCTAGGGTTAGGGTTAGGGTTAGGGTTAGGGTTAAGCTAGGGTTAGGGTTAGGGTTAGGGTTAGGGTTAAGCTAGGGTTAGGGTTAGGGTTAGGGTTAGGGTTAAGCTAGGGTTAGGGTTAGGTTTAGGGTTAGGGTTAAGCTAGGGTTAGGGTTAGGGTTAGGGTTAGGGTTAAGCTAGGGTTAGGGTTAGGGTTAGGGTTAAGCTAGGGTTAGGGTTAGGGTTAGGGTTAGGATTAAGGTTGGGTTAGGGTTAGGGTTAGGGTTAGGGTTAGGGTTAAGCTAGGGTTAGGGTTAGGGTTAGGGTTCGGGCTAGGGTTAGGGTTAGGGTTAGGGTTAGGCTAGGGCTAGGGTTAGGGTTAGGGTTAGGTATAGGGGGTTTCGCAGGTGGTCTACCCCCCCTCTGTCAAACTTTGAAGTCGAATAACTTTTGATAGGAAGGTCGTAGCTGGATGAAACCAAGACCTACCCCCCCAGTAGACGGGTCGCTCTTTCCAACGGTACCATCCACTTCCGGCTACGCACTTCCGTTCCGGAAATACGGCCATTTTTTGACCGGAAATGTCTGTATCTCGGGAACCAAAGGTCGTAGAGACTCGGGGAAAAGACTGGCGTGTTCAGAAGGGCCGTATTATGGCAGACGGATCAAGGTTTGAAGTCTCTAGGACGTTCGGTTCCGGAGTTATAAGCCGTTAAAGTTTCCCCATAAGAATGCATTGGTTCGCCAAAAAGTGAAAATTTGACTAAGTGCTTTTCGCAAAATCCTCCTTCCAGGACCTATTTAGGAGCACGTTTCAGACCATTTGGAGTCGATTGGTACCTATCATGGAGACACTTTTTTTGGTCCCATACTTGCATGACAAGATGAAGTTGAATTGGAATACCAGGGCACAGGATTAGGGTTAGGGTTAGGGTTAGGATAGGGGGTAATAACCAAGGATTAGACGCGTCTAATCCGCTTTGACTCGAATAACTTTTGATAGGAAGGTCCTATCGACTTGAAACCAACTTCTATCCCCCCTAAATCGGGCACGAGCTTTCCAATGGTGTCTTCCGTTTGTCTCTACGCACTTCCGTTCCGGAAATACGGCCATTTTTTGACCGGAAATGTCTGTATCTCGGGAACCGAAGGTCGTAGAGACTCGGGGAAAAGACTGGCGTGTTCAGAAGGACCATATTATGGCAGACGGATCAAGGTTTGAAGTCTCTAGGACGTTCGGTTCCGGAGTTATAAGCAGTTAAAGTTTCCCCATAAGAATGGGTTAGGGTTAGGGTTAGGGTTAGGTTAGGTTAGGGTTAGGGTTAGGGTTAGGGGTTAGGGTTAGGTGGCTAAGCTGAGCCTCCCCCTTGCGGGGGAGGAGGTGCACTCACACCCTTCCTCCCCAGCCAGCACTGTCCAAGGCCCAGGTAAGTAGCCACCCGTAGGTGGCGGGGGTTCAAAAAATTAGGCTGGATCAGCCTTGCGCAATATTTCGAGCCGTATAGCTCTTCATCAGGCGAGCTGATCAATATAGCCGTGTGTGGCATGGCTAGTTTGCCCTCTGCCCACACCCAGTCGCACAAGCACTCCCCACACTCACACAGCCCATTCACACTTTCCCCCTTTCCCTTTCATTCTGAGCTCTCTCTGTCCTGTCCTCCCTTATACACTCTCTTTGGCTCCTCCTCTTTTTTTCTTATCTTAACTTTCTCTCACCCTTTGTTTCCCCTCATTTTTGTAGTTTTTATTGGTTTTTGTAGTTTTTCACTGTTTTTTAGTTTAGAATTTTTTCCTTTTTTGGATTTTTATGTAGTTTAGAATTTTTTTACGTTTTTCAATTTTTTAGCTTTTTGCTGTTTTTATGATTTTTCCCTTTTCCCTATCCCACTTCCCTTTCCCTTCCCCTGTCTCCCCTTACTCTTCACTTCTCTGCTTTTCCTGTTTCTCCCTTGTCCACCTCTCCTTGTTTCCCTCTCCAGTCTTCCTTTACTCTGTCTTCTTTCCCCTTTTCTCTCTCCAGACAGGCCTCCATATTTGCCTCCATTTGGGCTGCCCTATTTGGGTCTCAATTTTGGCTCATGTCCTCGGGGTTTAGGGTTCAGCAGACACAGGTGGGGTTTCGTGGGTTAGTTAACCGGGGGGGTAGGATTTAGTTTAGACATTGGTCCATTAGATAGGTCAGTAGTTTGGGGGTTAGGGTTAGGGTTAGGGTTAGGGGTAGGGCTAAATTTAATTTAGGTTAGGGTTAGGGCCTAATTAAGAATTTTTAGTTTAGGTTAGGGTTAGGGCCTAATTATCAAATTTTAGTTTAGGTTAGGGTTAGGGCCAATTAGGGTTAATTTTCATTAGGGTTAATTTTAGTTAGGGTTACAAATTGCTAGGGTTCCAAATTGCTAGGGTTTTAGAGTCCTTTAGTTTAGGCGAGGGTTTATGGGCCTTAGGTTTAGGGTATGGCACAGGATAGGGCTCGCAAAAATTAGGGTAGAAAAAATTGGTGGTAGGGCTTCTTTAAAAATTATAGTTTTAGGTAGGGGTGCCATTTTGGCTTTAAAAATTAGTGTAGGTAGGCCCTGAACAGGCTAGGTAGGGAGAACGTGTCCTGGCTGGTTAGGTGGCTAAGCTGAGCCTCCCCCTTGCGGGGGAGGAGGTGCACTCACACCCTTCCTCCCCAGCCAGCACTGTCCAAGGCCCAGGTAAGTAGCCACCCGTAGGTGGCGGGGGTTCAAAAAATTAGGCTGGATCAGCCTTGCGCAATATTTCGAGCCGTATAGCTCTTCATCAGGCGAGCTGATCAATATAGCCGTGTGTGGCATGGCTAGTTTGCCCTCTGCCCACACCCAGTCGCACAAGCACTCCCCACACTCACACAGCCCATTCACACTTTCCCCCTTTCCCTTTCATTCTGAGCTCTCTCTGTCCTGTCCTCCCTTATATACTCTCTTTGGCTCCTCCTCTTTTTTTCTTATCTTAACTTTCTCTCACCCTTTGTTTCCCCTCATTTTTGTAGTTTTTATT
>CM055193.1:21820558-21823058 GCA_029224185.1 Karalla daura | reverse complement strand
GGTTAAGCTAGGGTTAGGGTTAGGGTTAGGGTTCGGGTTAAGCTAGGGTTAGGGTTAGGGTTAAGCTAGGGTTAGGGTTAGGGTTAGGGTTAAGCTAGGGTTAGGGTTAGGGTTAAGCTAGGGTTAGGGTTCGGGTTAGGCTAGGGTTAGGGTTAGGGTTAAGCTAGGGTTAGGGTTAGGGTTAGGGTTAGGGTTAAGCTAGGGTTAGGGTTAGGGTTAGGGTTAGGGTTAAGCTAGGGTTAGGGTTAGGGTTAGGGTTCGGGCTAGGGTTAGGGTTAGGGTTAGGGTTAGGCTAGGGCTAGGGTTAGGGTTAGGGTTAGGGTTAAGCTAGGGTTAGGGTTAGGGTTAGGGTTAGGGTTAAGCTAGGGTTAGGGTTAGGGTTAGGGTTAAGCTAGGGTTAGGGTTAGGGTTAGGGTTAGGATTAAGGTTGGGTTAGGGTTAGGGTTAGGGTTAGGGTTAGGGTTAAGCTAGGGTTAGGGTTAGGGTTAGGGTTCGGGCTAGGGTTAGGGTTAGGGTTAGGGTTAGGCTAGGGCTAGGGTTAGGGTTAGGGTTAGGTATAGGGGGTTTCGCAGGTGGTCTACCCCCCCTCTGTCAAACTTTGAAGTCGAATAACTTTTGATAGGAAGGTCGTAGCTGGATGAAACCAAGACCTACCCCCCCAGTAGACGGGTCGCTCTTTCCAACGGTACCATCCACTTCCGGCTACGCACTTCCGTTCCGGAAATACGGCCATTTTTTGACCGGAAATGTCTGTATCTCGGGAACCAAAGGTCGTAGAGACTCGGGGAAAAGACTGGCGTGTTCAGAAGGGCCGTATTATGGCAGACGGATCAAGGTTTGAAGTCTCTAGGACGTTCGGTTCCGGAGTTATAAGCCGTTAAAGTTTCCCCATAAGAATGCATTGGTTCGCCAAAAAGTGAAAATTTGACTAAGTGCTTTTCGCAAAATCCTCCTTCCAGGACCTATTTAGGAGCACGTTTCAGACCATTTGGAGTCGATTGGTACCTATCATGGAGACACTTTTTTTGGTCCCATACTTGCATGACAAGATGAAGTTGAATTGGAATACCAGGGCACAGGATTAGGGTTAGGGTTAGGGTTAGGATAGGGGGTAATAACCAAGGATTAGACGCGTCTAATCCTCTTTGACTCGAATAACTTTTGATAGGAAGGTCCTATCGACTTGAAACCAACTTCTATCCCCCCTAAATCGGGCACGAGCTTTCCAATGGTGTCTTCCGTTTGTCTCTACGCACTTCCGTTCCGGAAATACGGCCATTTTTTGACCGGAAATGTCTGTATCTCGGGAACCGAAGGTCGTAGAGACTCGGGGAAAAGACTGGCGTGTTCAGAAGGACCATATTATGGCAGACGGATCAAGGTTTGAAGTCTCTAGGACGTTCGGTTCCGGAGTTATAAGCAGTTAAAGTTTCCCCATAAGAATGGGTTAGGGTTAGGGTTAGGGTTAGGTTAGGTTAGGGTTAGGGTTAGGGTTAGGGGTTAGGGTTAGGTGGCTAAGCTGAGCCTCCCCCTTGCGGGGGAGGAGGTGCACTCACACCCTTCCTCCCCAGCCAGCACTGTCCAAGGCCCAGGTAAGTAGCCACCCGTAGGTGGCGGGGGTTCAAAAAATTAGGCTGGATCAGCCTTGCGCAATATTTCGAGCCGTATAGCTCTTCATCAGGCGAGCTGATCAATATAGCCGTGTGTGGCATGGCTAGTTTGCCCTCTGCCCACACCCAGTCGCACAAGCACTCCCCACACTCACACAGCCCATTCACACTTTCCCCCTTTCCCTTTCATTCTGAGCTCTCTCTGTCCTGTCCTCCCTTATACACTCTCTTTGGCTCCTCCTCTTTTTTTCTTATCTTAACTTTCTCTCACCCTTTGTTTCCCCTCATTTTTGTAGTTTTTATTGGTTTTTGTAGTTTTTCACTGTTTTTTAGTTTAGAATTTTTTCCTTTTTTGGATTTTTATGTAGTTTAGAATTTTTTTACGTTTTTCAATTTTTTAGCTTTTTGCTGTTTTTATGATTTTTCCCTTTTCCCTATCCCACTTCCCTTTCCCTTCCCCTGTCTCCCCTTACTCTTCACTTCTCTGCTTTTCCTCTGTTTCTCCCTTGTCCACCTCTCCTTGTTTCCCTCTCCAGTCTTCCTTTACTCTGTCTTCTTTCCCCTTTTCTCTCTCCAGACAGGCCTCCATATTTGCCTCCATTTGGGCTGCCCTATTTGGGTCTCAATTTTGGCTCATGTCCTCGGGGTTTAGGGTTCAGCAGACACAGGTGGGGTTTCGTGGGTTAGTTAACCGGGGGGGTAGGATTTAGTTTAGACATTGGTCCATTAGATAGGTCAGTAGTTTGGGGGTTAGGGTTAGGGTTAGGGTTAGGGGTAGGGCTAAATTTAATTTAGGTTAGGGTTAGGGCCTAATTAAGAATTTTTAGTTTAGGTTAGGGTTAGGGCCTAATTATCAAATTTTAGTTTAGGTTAGGGTTAGGGCCAATTAG
>CM055193.1:21803058-21815558 GCA_029224185.1 Karalla daura | reverse complement strand
TACACTCTCTTTGGCTCCTCCTCTTTTTTTCTTATCTTAACTTTCTCTCACCCTTTGTTTCCCCTCATTTTTGTAGTTTTTATTGGTTTTTGTAGTTTTTCACTGTTTTTTAGTTTAGAATTTTTTCCTTTTTTGGATTTTTATGTAGTTTAGAATTTTTTTACGTTTTTCAATTTTTTAGCTTTTTGCTGTTTTTATGATTTTTCCCTTTTCCCTATCCCACTTCCCTTTCCCTTCCCCTGTCTCCCCTTACTCTTCACTTCTCTGCTTTTCCTCTGTTTCTCCCTTGTCCACCTCTCCTTGTTTCCCTCTCCAGTCTTCCTTTACTCTGTCTTCTTTCCCCTTTTCTCTCTCCAGACAGGCCTCCATATTTGCCTCCATTTGGGCTGCCCTATTTGGGTCTCAATTTTGGCTCATGTCCTCGGGGTTTAGGGTTCAGCAGACACAGGTGGGGTTTCGTGGGTTAGTTAACCGGGGGGGTAGGATTTAGTTTAGACATTGGTCCATTAGATAGGTCAGTAGTTTGGGGGTTAGGGTTAGGGTTAGGGTTAGGGGTAGGGCTAAATTTAATTTAGGTTAGGGTTAGGGCCTAATTAAGAATTTTTAGTTTAGGTTAGGGTTAGGGCCTAATTATCAAATTTTAGTTTAGGTTAGGGTTAGGGCCAATTAGGGTTAATTTTCATTAGGGTTAATTTTAGTTAGGGTTACAAATTGCTAGGGTTCCAAATTGCTAGGGTTTTAGAGTCCTTTAGTTTAGGCGAGGGTTTATGGGCCTTAGGTTTAGGGTATGGCACAGGATAGGGCTCGCAAAAATTAGGGTAGAAAAAATTGGTGGTAGGGCTTCTTTAAAAATTATAGTTTTAGGTAGGGGTGCCATTTTGGCTTTAAAAATTAGTGTAGGTAGGCCCTGAACAGGCTAGGTAGGGAGAACGTGTCCTGGCTGGTTAGGTGGCTAAGCTGAGCCTCCCCCTTGCGGGGGAGGAGGTGCACTCACACCCTTCCTCCCCAGCCAGCACTGTCCAAGGCCCAGGTAAGTAGCCACCCGTAGGTGGCGGGGGTTCAAAAAATTAGGCTGGATCAGCCTTGCGCAATATTTCGAGCCGTATAGCTCTTCATCAGGCGAGCTGATCAATATAGCCGTGTGTGGCATGGCTAGTTTGCCCTCTGCCCACACCCAGTCGCACAAGCACTCCCCACACTCACACAGCCCATTCACACTTTCCCCCTTTCCCTTTCATTCTGAGCTCTCTCTGTCCTGTCCTCCCTTATATACTCTCTTTGGCTCCTCCTCTTTTTTTCTTATCTTAACTTTCTCTCACCCTTTGTTTCCCCTCATTTTTGTAGTTTTTATTGGTTTTTGTAGTTTTTCACTGTTTTTTAGTTTAGAATTTTTTCCTTTTTTGGGTTAGGGTTAGGGTTAGGGTTAGGGTTAGGGGTTAGGGTTAGGGTTAGGGTTAGGGTTAGGGTTAAGCTAGGGTTAGGGTTAGGGTTAAGGTAGGGTTAGGGCTGGTGTGAGAGTGGTCCATGTTTTTTTTAAAAAATATACAAAGAAAAAGGGTTAGGGTTAGGGTTAAGCTAGGTTTAGGGTTCGGGTTAGGGTTAAGCTAGGGTTAGGGTTAGGGTTAGGGCTAGGGTTAGGGTTAGGGTTAGGGTTAGGGTTAGGGTTAGGCTAGGGTTAGGGTTAGGGTTAGGGTTAGGGTTAAGCTAGGGATAGGGTTAGGGTTAAGCTAGGGTTAGGGTTAGGGTTAAGCTAGGGTTAGGGTTATGGTTAAGCTAGGGTTAGGGTTAGGGTTCAGCTAGGGTTAGGGTTAGGGTTAAGCTAGGGTTAGGGTTAGGGTTAAGCTAGGGTTAGGGTTAGGGTTAGGCTAGGGTTAGGGTTAGGGTTAAGCTAGGGTTAGGGTTAGGGTTAGGGTTAAGCTAGGGTTAGGGATAGGGTTAGGGTTAAGCTAGGGTTAGGGTTAGGGTTAGGGTTAAGCTAGGGTTAGGGTTAGGGTTAAGGTAGGGTTAGGGTTAGGGTTAGGGTTAGGGTTAAGCTAGGGTTAGGGTTAGGGTTAAGGTAGGGTTAGGGCTGGTGTGAGAGTGGTCCATGTTTTTTTTTTAAAAAATACAAAGAAAAAGGGTTAGGGTTAGGGTTAAGCTAGGGTTAGGGTTCGGGTTAGGGTTAAGCTAGGGTTAGGGTTAGGGTTAGGTTAGGGTTAGGTTTAGGGTTAGGGGTTAGGGTTAGGGTTAGGGTTAGGCTAGGGCTAGGGTTAGGGTTAGGGTTAGGGTTAAGCTAGGGTTAGGGTTAGGGTTAGGGTTAGGGTTAAGCTAGGGTTAGGGTTAGGGTTAGGGTTAGGGTTAAGCTAGGGTTAGGGTTAGGGTTAGGGTTCGGGCTAGGGTTAGGGTTAGGGTTAGGGTTAGGCTAGGGCTAGGGTTAGGGTTAGGGTTAGGGTTAAGCTAGGGTTAGGGTTAGGGTTAGGGTTAGGGTTAAGCTAGGGTTAGGGTTAGGGTTAGGGTTAAGCTAGGGTTAGGGTTAGGGTTAGGGTTAGGATTAAGGTTGGGTTAGGGTTAGGGTTAGGGTTAGGGTTAGGGTTAAGCTAGGATAGGGGGTAATAACCAAGGATTAGACGCGTCTAATCCTCTTTGACTCGAATAACTTTTGATAGGAAGGTCCTATCGACTTGAAACCAACTTCTATCCCCCCTAAATCGGGCACGAGCTTTCCAATGGTGTCTTCCGTTTGTCTCTACGCACTTCCGTTCCGGAAATACGGCCATTTTTTGACCGGAAATGTCTGTATCTCGGGAACCGAAGGTCGTAGAGACTCGGGGAAAAGACTGGCGTGTTCAGAAGGACCATATTATGGCAGACGGATCAAGGTTTGAAGTCTCTAGGACGTTCGGTTCCGGAGTTATAAGCAGTTAAAGTTTCCCCATAAGAATGGGTTAGGGTTAGGGTTAGGGTTAGGTTAGGTTAGGGTTAGGGTTAGGGTTAGGGGTTAGGGTTAGGTGGCTAAGCTGAGCCTCCCCCTTGCGGGGGAGGAGGTGCACTCACACCCTTCCTCCCCAGCCAGCACTGTCCAAGGCCCAGGTAAGTAGCCACCCGTAGGTGGCGGGGGTTCAAAAAATTAGGCTGGATCAGCCTTGCGCAATATTTCGAGCCGTATAGCTCTTCATCAGGCGAGCTGATCAATATAGCCGTGTGTGGCATGGCTAGTTTGCCCTCTGCCCACACCCAGTCGCACAAGCACTCCCCACACTCACACAGCCCATTCACACTTTCCCCCTTTCCCTTTCATTCTGAGCTCTCTCTGTCCTGTCCTCCCTTATACACTCTCTTTGGCTCCTCCTCTTTTTTTCTTATCTTAACTTTCTCTCACCCTTTGTTTCCCCTCATTTTTGTAGTTTTTATTGGTTTTTGTAGTTTTTCACTGTTTTTTAGTTTAGAATTTTTTCCTTTTTTGGATTTTTATGTAGTTTAGAATTTTTTTACGTTTTTCAATTTTTTAGCTTTTTGCTGTTTTTATGATTTTTCCCTTTTCCCTATCCCACTTCCCTTTCCCTTCCCCTGTCTCCCCTTACTCTTCACTTCTCTGCTTTTCCTCTGTTTCTCCCTTGTCCACCTCTCCTTGTTTCCCTCTCCAGTCTTCCTTTACTCTGTCTTCTTTCCCCTTTTCTCTCTCCAGACAGGCCTCCATATTTGCCTCCATTTGGGCTGCCCTATTTGGGTCTCAATTTTGGCTCATGTCCTCGGGGTTTAGGGTTCAGCAGACACAGGTGGGGTTTCGTGGGTTAGTTAACCGGGGGGGTAGGATTTAGTTTAGACATTGGTCCATTAGATAGGTCAGTAGTTTGGGGGTTAGGGTTAGGGTTAGGGTTAGGGGTAGGGCTAAATTTAATTTAGGTTAGGGTTAGGGCCTAATTAAGAATTTTTAGTTTAGGTTAGGGTTAGGGCCTAATTATCAAATTTTAGTTTAGGTTAGGGTTAGGGCCAATTAGGGTTAATTTTCATTAGGGTTAATTTTAGTTAGGGTTACAAATTGCTAGGGTTCCAAATTGCTAGGGTTTTAGAGTCCTTTAGTTTAGGCGAGGGTTTATGGGCCTTAGGTTTAGGGTATGGCACAGGATAGGGCTCGCAAAAATTAGGGTAGAAAAAATTGGTGGTAGGGCTTCTTTAAAAATTATAGTTTTAGGTAGGGGTGCCATTTTGGCTTTAAAAATTAGTGTAGGTAGGCCCTGAACAGGCTAGGTAGGGAGAACGTGTCCTGGCTGGTTAGGTGGCTAAGCTGAGCCTCCCCCTTGCGGGGGAGGAGGTGCACTCACACCCTTCCTCCCCAGCCAGCACTGTCCAAGGCCCAGGTAAGTAGCCACCCGTAGGTGGCGGGGGTTCAAAAAATTAGGCTGGATCAGCCTTGCGCAATATTTCGAGCCGTATAGCTCTTCATCAGGCGAGCTGATCAATATAGCCGTGTGTGGCATGGCTAGTTTGCCCTCTGCCCACACCCAGTCGCACAAGCACTCCCCACACTCACACAGCCCATTCACACTTTCCCCCTTTCCCTTTCATTCTGAGCTCTCTCTGTCCTGTCCTCCCTTATATACTCTCTTTGGCTCCTCCTCTTTTTTTCTTATCTTAACTTTCTCTCACCCTTTGTTTCCCCTCATTTTTGTAGTTTTTATTGGTTTTTGTAGTTTTTCACTGTTTTTTAGTTTAGAATTTTTTCCTTTTTTGGGTTAGGGTTAGGGTTAGGGTTAGGGTTAGGGGTTAGGGTTAGGGTTAGGGTTAGGGTTAGGGTTAAGCTAGGGTTAGGGTTAGGGTTAAGGTAGGGTTAGGGCTGGTGTGAGAGTGGTCCATGTTTTTTTTAAAAAATATACAAAGAAAAAGGGTTAGGGTTAGGGTTAAGCTAGGTTTAGGGTTCGGGTTAGGGTTAAGCTAGGGTTAGGGTTAGGGTTAGGGCTAGGGTTAGGGTTAGGGTTAGGGTTAGGGTTAGGGTTAGGCTAGGGTTAGGGTTAGGGTTAGGGTTAGGGTTAAGCTAGGGATAGGGTTAGGGTTAAGCTAGGGTTAGGGTTAGGGTTAAGCTAGGGTTAGGGTTATGGTTAAGCTAGGGTTAGGGTTAGGGTTCAGCTAGGGTTAGGGTTAGGGTTAAGCTAGGGTTAGGGTTAGGGTTAAGCTAGGGTTAGGGTTAGGGTTAGGCTAGGGTTAGGGTTAGGGTTAAGCTAGGGTTAGGGTTAGGGTTAGGGTTAAGCTAGGGTTAGGGATAGGGTTAGGGTTAAGCTAGGGTTAGGGTTAGGGTTAGGGTTAAGCTAGGGTTAGGGTTAGGGTTAAGGTAGGGTTAGGGTTAGGGTTAGGGTTAGGGTTAAGCTAGGGTTAGGGTTAGGGTTAAGGTAGGGTTAGGGCTGGTGTGAGAGTGGTCCATGTTTTTTTTTTAAAAAATACAAAGAAAAAGGGTTAGGGTTAGGGTTAAGCTAGGGTTAGGGTTCGGGTTAGGGTTAAGCTAGGGTTAGGGTTAGGGTTAGGTTAGGGTTAGGTTTAGGGTTAGGGGTTAGGGTTAGGGTTAGGGTTAGGCTAGGGCTAGGGTTAGGGTTAGGGTTAGGGTTAAGCTAGGGTTAGGGTTAGGGTTAGGGTTAGGGTTAAGCTAGGGTTAGGGTTAGGGTTAGGGTTAGGGTTAAGCTAGGGTTAGGGTTAGGGTTAGGGTTCGGGCTAGGGTTAGGGTTAGGGTTAGGGTTAGGCTAGGGCTAGGGTTAGGGTTAGGGTTAGGGTTAAGCTAGGGTTAGGGTTAGGGTTAGGGTTAGGGTTAAGCTAGGGTTAGGGTTAGGGTTAGGGTTAAGCTAGGGTTAGGGTTAGGGTTAGGGTTAGGATTAAGGTTGGGTTAGGGTTAGGGTTAGGGTTAGGGTTAGGGTTAAGCTAGGATAGGGGGTAATAACCAAGGATTAGACGCGTCTAATCCTCTTTGACTCGAATAACTTTTGATAGGAAGGTCCTATC
Source organism: Karalla daura (assembly GCA_029224185.1). Lineage (NCBI taxonomy): Eukaryota > Metazoa > Chordata > Actinopteri > Chaetodontiformes > Leiognathidae > Karalla > Karalla daura. Next base: position 21,809,594 of record CM055193.1, on the reverse strand, counting down.
GACTTGAAACCAACTTCTATCCCCCCTAAATCGGGCACGAGCTTTCCAATGGTGTCTTCCGTTTGTCTCTACGCACTTCCGTTCCGGAAATACGGCCATTTTTTGACCGGAAATGTCTGTATCTCGGGAACCGAAGGTCGTAGAGACTCGGGGAAAAGACTGGCGTGTTCAGAAGGACCATATTATGGCAGACGGATCAAGGTTTGAAGTCTCTAGGACGTTCGGTTCCGGAGTTATAAGCAGTTAAAGTTTCCCCATAAGAATGGGTTAGGGTTAGGGTTAGGGTTAGGTTAGGTTAGGGTTAGGGTTAGGGTTAGGGGTTAGGGTTAGGTGGCTAAGCTGAGCCTCCCCCTTGCGGGGGAGGAGGTGCACTCACACCCTTCCTCCCCAGCCAGCACTGTCCAAGGCCCAGGTAAGTAGCCACCCGTAGGTGGCGGGGGTTCAAAAAATTAGGCTGGATCAGCCTTGCGCAATATTTCGAGCCGTATAGCTCTTCATCAGGCGAGCTGATCAATATAGCCGTGTGTGGCATGGCTAGTTTGCCCTCTGCCCACACCCAGTCGCACAAGCACTCCCCACACTCACACAGCCCATTCACACTTTCCCCCTTTCCCTTTCATTCTGAGCTCTCTCTGTCCTGTCCTCCCTTATACACTCTCTTTGGCTCCTCCTCTTTTTTTCTTATCTTAACTTTCTCTCACCCTTTGTTTCCCCTCATTTTTGTAGTTTTTATTGGTTTTTGTAGTTTTTCACTGTTTTTTAGTTTAGAATTTTTTCCTTTTTTGGATTTTTATGTAGTTTAGAATTTTTTTACGTTTTTCAATTTTTTAGCTTTTTGCTGTTTTTATGATTTTTCCCTTTTCCCTATCCCACTTCCCTTTCCCTTCCCCTGTCTCCCCTTACTCTTCACTTCTCTGCTTTTCCTCTGTTTCTCCCTTGTCCACCTCTCCTTGTTTCCCTCTCCAGTCTTCCTTTACTCTGTCTTCTTTCCCCTTTTCTCTCTCCAGACAGGCCTCCATATTTGCCTCCATTTGGGCTGCCCTATTTGGGTCTCAATTTTGGCTCATGTCCTCGGGGTTTAGGGTTCAGCAGACACAGGTGGGGTTTCGTGGGTTAGTTAACCGGGGGGGTAGGATTTAGTTTAGACATTGGTCCATTAGATAGGTCAGTAGTTTGGGGGTTAGGGTTAGGGTTAGGGTTAGGGGTAGGGCTAAATTTAATTTAGGTTAGGGTTAGGGCCTAATTAAGAATTTTTAGTTTAGGTTAGGGTTAGGGCCTAATTATCAAATTTTAGTTTAGGTTAGGGTTAGGGCCAATTAGGGTTAATTTTCATTAGGGTTAATTTTAGTTAGGGTTACAAATTGCTAGGGTTCCAAATTGCTAGGGTTTTAGAGTCCTTTAGTTTAGGCGAGGGTTTATGGGCCTTAGGTTTAGGGTATGGCACAGGATAGGGCTCGCAAAAATTAGGGTAGAAAAAATTGGTGGTAGGGCTTCTTTAAAAATTATAGTTTTAGGTAGGGGTGCCATTTTGGCTTTAAAAATTAGTGTAGGTAGGCCCTGAACAGGCTAGGTAGGGAGAACGTGTCCTGGCTGGTTAGGTGGCTAAGCTGAGCCTCCCCCTTGCGGGGGAGGAGGTGCACTCACACCCTTCCTCCCCAGCCAGCACTGTCCAAGGCCCAGGTAAGTAGCCACCCGTAGGTGGCGGGGGTTCAAAAAATTAGGCTGGATCAGCCTTGCGCAATATTTCGAGCCGTATAGCTCTTCATCAGGCGAGCTGATCAATATAGCCGTGTGTGGCATGGCTAGTTTGCCCTCTGCCCACACCCAGTCGCACAAGCACTCCCCACACTCACACAGCCCATTCACACTTTCCCCCTTTCCCTTTCATTCTGAGCTCTCTCTGTCCTGTCCTCCCTTATATACTCTCTTTGGCTCCTCCTCTTTTTTTCTTATCTTAACTTTCTCTCACCCTTTGTTTCCCCTCATTTTTGTAGTTTTTATTGGTTTTTGTAGTTTTTCACTGTTTTTTAGTTTAGAATTTTTTCCTTTTTTGGGTTAGGGTTAGGGTTAGGGTTAGGGTTAGGGGTTAGGGTTAGGGTTAGGGTTAGGGTTAGGGTTAAGCTAGGGTTAGGGTTAGGGTTAAGGTAGGGTTAGGGCTGGTGTGAGAGTGGTCCATGTTTTTTTTTAAAAATATACAAAGAAAAAGGGTTAGGGTTAGGGTTAAGCTAGGTTTAGGGTTCGGGTTAGGGTTAAGCTAGGGTTAGGGTTAGGGTTAGGGCTAGGGTTAGGGTTAGGGTTAGGGTTAGGGTTAGGGTTAGGCTAGGGTTAGGGTTAGGGTTAGGGTTAGGGTTAAGCTAGGGATAGGGTTAGGGTTAAGCTAGGGTTAGGGTTAGGGTTAAGCTAGGGTTAGGGTTATGGTTAAGCTAGGGTTAGGGTTAGGGTTCAGCTAGGGTTAGGGTTAGGGTTAAGCTAGGGTTAGGGTTAGGGTTAAGCTAGGGTTAGGGTTAGGGTTAGGCTAGGGTTAGGGTTAGGGTTAAGCTAGGGTTAGGGTTAGGGTTAGGGTTAAGCTAGGGTTAGGGATAGGGTTAGGGTTAAGCTAGGGTTAGGGTTAGGGTTAGGGTTAAGCTAGGGTTAGGGTTAGGGTTAAGGTAGGGTTAGGGTTAGGGTTAGGGTTAGGGTTAAGCTAGGGTTAGGGTTAGGGTTAAGGTAGGGTTAGGGCTGGTGTGAGAGTGGTCCATGTTTTTTTTTTAAAAAATACAAAGAAAAAGGGTTAGGGTTAGGGTTAAGCTAGGGTTAGGGTTCGGGTTAGGGTTAAGCTAGGGTTAGGGTTAGGGTTAGGTTAGGGTTAGGTTTAGGGTTAGGGGTTAGGGTTAGGGTTAGGGTTAGGCTAGGGCTAGGGTTAGGGTTAGGGTTAGGGTTAAGCTAGGGTTAGGGTTAGGGTTAGGGTTAGGGTTAAGCTAGGGTTAGGGTTAGGGTTAGGGTTAGGGTTAAGCTAGGGTTAGGGTTAGGGTTAGGGTTCGGGCTAGGGTTAGGGTTCGGGTTAGGGTTAAGCTAGGGTTAGGGTTAGGGTTAGGGCTAGGGTTAGGGTTAGGGTTAGGGTTAGGGTTAGGGTTAGGCTAGGGTTAGGGTTAGGGTTAGGGTTAGGGTTAAGCTAGGGATAGGGTTAGGGTTAAGCTAGGGTTAGGGTTAGGGTTAAGCTAGGGTTAGGGTTATGGTTAAGCTAGGGTTAGGGTTAGGGTTCAGCTAGGGTTAGGGTTAGGGTTAAGCTAGGGTTAGGGTTAGGGTTAAGCTAGGGTTAGGGTTAGGGTTAGGCTAGGGTTAGGGTTAGGGTTAAGCTAGGGTTAGGGTTAGGGTTAGGGTTAAGCTAGGGTTAGGGATAGGGTTAGGGTTAAGCTAGGGTTAGGGTTAGGGTTAGGGTTAAGCTAGGGTTAGGGTTAGGGTTAAGGTAGGGTTAGGGTTAGGGTTAGGGTTAGGGTTAAGCTAGGGTTAGGGTTAGGGTTAAGGTAGGGTTAGGGCTGGTGTGAGAGTGGTCCATGTTTTTTTTTTAAAAAATACAAAGAAAAAGGGTTAGGGTTAGGGTTAAGCTAGGGTTAGGGTTCGGGTTAGGGTTAAGCTAGGGTTAGGGTTAGGGTTAGGTTAGGGTTAGGTTTAGGGTTAGGGGTTAGGGTTAGGGTTAGGGTTAGGCTAGGGCTAGGGTTAGGGTTAGGGTTAGGGTTAAGCTAGGGTTAGGGTTAGGGTTAGGGTTAGGGTTAAGCTAGGGTTAGGGTTAGGGTTAGGGTTAGGGTTAAGCTAGGGTTAGGGTTAGGGTTAGGGTTCGGGCTAGGGTTAGGGTTAGGGTTAGGGTTAGGCTAGGGCTAGGGTTAGGGTTAGGGTTAGGGTTAAGCTAGGGTTAGGGTTAGGGTTAGGGTTAGGGTTAAGCTAGGGTTAGGGTTAGGGTTAGGGTTAAGCTAGGGTTAGGGTTAGGGTTAGGGTTAGGATTAAGGTTGGGTTAGGGTTAGGGTTAGGGTTAGGGTTAGGGTTAAGCTAGGGTTAGGGTTAGGGTTAGGGTTCGGGCTAGGGTTAGGGTTAGGGTTAGGGTTAGGCTAGGGCTAGGGTTAGGGTTAGGGTTAGGTATAGGGGGTTTCGCAGGTGGTCTACCCCCCCTCTGTCAAACTTTGAAGTCGAATAACTTTTGATAGGAAGGTCGTAGCTGGATGAAACCAAGACCTACCCCCCCAGTAGACGGGTCGCTCTTTCCAACGGTACCATCCACTTCCGGCTACGCACTTCCGTTCCGGAAATACGGCCATTTTTTGACCGGAAATGTCTGTATCTCGGGAACCAAAGGTCGTAGAGACTCGGGGAAAAGACTGGCGTGTTCAGAAGGGCCGTATTATGGCAGACGGATCAAGGTTTGAAGTCTCTAGGACGTTCGGTTCCGGAGTTATAAGCCGTTAAAGTTTCCCCATAAGAATGCATTGGTTCGCCAAAAAGTGAAAATTTGACTAAGTGCTTTTCGCAAAATCCTCCTTCCAGGACCTATTTAGGAGCACGTTTCAGACCATTTGGAGTCGATTGGTACCTATCATGGAGACACTTTTTTTGGTCCCATACTTGCATGACAAGATGAAGTTGAATTGGAATACCAGGGCACAGGATTAGGGTTAGGGTTAGGGTTAGGATAGGGGGTAATAACCAAGGATTAGACGCGTCTAATCCTCTTTGACTCGAATAACTTTTGATAGGAAGGTCCTATCGACTTGAAACCAACTTCTATCCCCCCTAAATCGGGCACGAGCTTTCCAATGGTGTCTTCCGTTTGTCTCTACGCACTTCCGTTCCGGAAATACGGCCATTTTTTGACCGGAAATGTCTGTATCTCGGGAACCGAAGGTCGTAGAGACTCGGGGAAAAGACTGGCGTGTTCAGAAGGACCATATTATGGCAGACGGATCAAGGTTTGAAGTCTCTAGGACGTTCGGTTCCGGAGTTATAAGCAGTTAAAGTTTCCCCATAAGAATGGGTTAGGGTTAGGGTTAGGGTTAGGTTAGGTTAGGGTTAGGGTTAGGGTTAGGGGTTAGGGTTAGGTGGCTAAGCTGAGCCTCCCCCTTGCGGGGGAGGAGGTGCACTCACACCCTTCCTCCCCAGCCAGCACTGTCCAAGGCCCAGGTAAGTAGCCACCCGTAGGTGGCGGGGGTTCAAAAAATTAGGCTGGATCAGCCTTGCGCAATATTTCGAGCCGTATAGCTCTTCATCAGGCGAGCTGATCAATATAGCCGTGTGTGGCATGGCTAGTTTGCCCTCTGCCCACACCCAGTCGCACAAGCACTCCCCACACTCACACAGCCCATTCACACTTTCCCCCTTTCCCTTTCATTCTGAGCTCTCTCTGTCCTGTCCTCCCTTATACACTCTCTTTGGCTCCTCCTCTTTTTTTCTTATCTTAACTTTCTCTCATCCTTTGTTTCCCCTCATTTTTGTAGTTTTTATTGGTTTTTGTAGTTTTTCACTGTTTTTTAGTTTAGAATTTTTTCCTTTTTTGGATTTTTATGTAGTTTAGAATTTTTTTACGTTTTTCAATTTTTTAGCTTTTTGCTGTTTTTATGATTTTTCCCTTTTCCCTATCCCACTTCCCTTTCCCTTCCCCTGTCTCCCCTTACTCTTCACTTCTCTGCTTTTCCTCTGTTTCTCCCTTGTCCACCTCTCCTTGTTTCCCTCTCCAGTCTTCCTTTACTCTGTCTTCTTTCCCCTTTTCTCTCTCCAGACAGGCCTCCATATTTGCCTCCATTTGGGCTGCCCTATTTGGGTCTCAATTTTGGCTCATGTCCTCGGGGTTTAGGGTTCAGCAGACACAGGTGGGGTTTCGTGGGTTAGTTAACCGGGGGGGTAGGATTTAGTTTAGACATTGGTCCATTAGATAGGTCAGTAGTTTGGGGGTTAGGGTTAGGGTTAGGGTTAGGGGTAGGGCTAAATTTAATTTAGGTTAGGGTTAGGGCCTAATTAAGAATTTTTAGTTTAGGTTAGGGTTAGGGCCTAATTATCAAATTTTAGTTTAGGTTAGGGTTAGGGCCAATTAGGGTTAATTTTCATTAGGGTTAATTTTAGTTAGGGTTACAAATTGCTAGGGTTCCAAATTGCTAGGGTTTTAGAGTCCTTTAGTTTAGGCGAGGGTTTATGGGCCTTAGGTTTAGGGTATGGCACAGGATAGGGCTCGCAAAAATTAGGGTAGAAAAAATTGGTGGTAGGGCTTCTTTAAAAATTATAGTTTTAGGTAGGGGTGCCATTTTGGCTTTAAAAATTAGTGTAGGTAGGCCCTGAACAGGCTAGGTAGGGAGAACGTGTCCTGGCTGGTTAGGTGGCTAAGCTGAGCCTCCCCCTTGCGGGGGAGGAGGTGCACTCACACCCTTCCTCCCCAGCCAGCACTGTCCAAGGCCCAGGTAAGTAGCCACCCGTAGGTGGCGGGGGTTCAAAAAATTAGGCTGGATCAGCCTTGCGCAATATTTCGAGCCGTATAGCTCTTCATCAGGCGAGCTGATCAATATAGCCGTGTGTGGCAT
>CM055193.1:21785558-21800558 GCA_029224185.1 Karalla daura | reverse complement strand
TAGGGTTAGGGTTAGGGTTAGGGTTAAGCTAGGGTTAGGGTTAGGGTTAGGGTTAGGGTTAAGCTAGGGTTAGGGTTAGGGTTAGGGTTAGGGTTAAGCTAGGGTTAGGGTTAGGGTTAGGGTTAAGCTAGGGTTAGGGTTAGGGTTAGGGTTAGGATTAAGGTTGGGTTAGGGTTAGGGTTAGGGTTAGGGTTAAGCTAGGGTTAGGGTTAGGGTTAGGGTTCGGGTTAAGCTAGGGTTAGGGTTAGGGTTAAGCTAGGGTTAGGGTTAGGGTTAGGGTTAAGCTAGGGTTAGGGTTAGGGTTAAGCTAGGGTTAGGGTTCGGGTTAGGCTAGGGTTAGGGTTAGGGTTAAGCTAGGGTTAGGGTTAGGGTTAGGGTTAGGGTTAAGCTAGGGTTAGGGTTAGGGTTAGGGTTAGGGTTAAGCTAGGGTTAGGGTTAGGGTTAGGGTTCGGGCTAGGGTTAGGGTTAGGGTTAGGGTTAGGCTAGGGCTAGGGTTAGGGTTAGGGTTAGGGTTAAGCTAGGGTTAGGGTTAGGGTTAGGGTTAGGGTTAAGCTAGGGTTAGGGTTAGGGTTAGGGTTAAGCTAGGGTTAGGGTTAGGGTTAGGGTTAGGATTAAGGTTGGGTTAGGGTTAGGGTTAGGGTTAGGGTTAGGGTTAAGCTAGGGTTAGGGTTAGGGTTAGGGTTCGGGCTAGGGTTAGGGTTAGGGTTAGGGTTAGGCTAGGGCTAGGGTTAGGGTTAGGGTTAGGTATAGGGGGTTTCGCAGGTGGTCTACCCCCCCTCTGTCAAACTTTGAAGTCGAATAACTTTTGATAGGAAGGTCGTAGCTGGATGAAACCAAGACCTACCCCCCCAGTAGACGGGTCGCTCTTTCCAACGGTACCATCCACTTCCGGCTACGCACTTCCGTTCCGGAAATACGGCCATTTTTTGACCGGAAATGTCTGTATCTCGGGAACCAAAGGTCGTAGAGACTCGGGGAAAAGACTGGCGTGTTCAGAAGGGCCGTATTATGGCAGACGGATCAAGGTTTGAAGTCTCTAGGATGTTCGGTTCCGGAGTTATAAGCCGTTAAAGTTTCCCCATAAGAATGCATTGGTTCGCCAAAAAGTGAAAATTTGACTAAGTGCTTTTCGCAAAATCCTCCTTCCAGGACCTATTTAGGAGCACGTTTCAGACCATTTGGAGTCGATTGGTACCTATCATGGAGACACTTTTTTTGGTCCCATACTTGCATGACAAGATGAAGTTGAATTGGAATACCAGGGCACAGGATTAGGGTTAGGGTTAGGGTTAGGATAGGGGGTAATAACCAAGGATTAGACGCGTCTAATCCTCTTTGACTCGAATAACTTTTGATAGGAAGGTCCTATCGACTTGAAACCAACTTCTATCCCCCCTAAATCGGGCACGAGCTTTCCAATGGTGTCTTCCGTTTGTCTCTACGCACTTCCGTTCCAGAAATACGGCCATTTTTTGACCGGAAATGTCTGTATCTCGGGAACCGAAGGTCGTAGAGACTCGGGGAAAAGACTGGCGTGTTCAGAAGGACCATATTATGGCAGACGGATCAAGGTTTGAAGTCTCTAGGACGTTCGGTTCCGGAGTTATAAGCAGTTAAAGTTTCCCCATAAGAATGGGTTAGGGTTAGGGTTAGGGTTAGGTTAGGTTAGGGTTAGGGTTAGGGTTAGGGGTTAGGGTTAGGTGGCTAAGCTGAGCCTCCCCCTTGCGGGGGAGGAGGTGCACTCACACCCTTCCTCCCCAGCCAGCACTGTCCAAGGCCCAGGTAAGTAGCCACCCGTAGGTGGCGGGGGTTCAAAAAATTAGGCTGGATCAGCCTTGCGCAATATTTCGAGCCGTATAGCTCTTCATCAGGCGAGCTGATCAATATAGCCGTGTGTGGCATGGCTAGTTTGCCCTCTGCCCACACCCAGTCGCACAAGCACTCCCCACACTCACACAGCCCATTCACACTTTCCCCCTTTCCCTTTCATTCTGAGCTCTCTCTGTCCTGTCCTCCCTTATACACTCTCTTTGGCTCCTCCTCTTTTTTTCTTATCTTAACTTTCTCTCACCCTTTGTTTCCCCTCATTTTTGTAGTTTTTATTGGTTTTTGTAGTTTTTCACTGTTTTTTAGTTTAGAATTTTTTCCTTTTTTGGATTTTTATGTAGTTTAGAATTTTTTTACGTTTTTCAATTTTTTAGCTTTTTGCTGTTTTTATGATTTTTCCCTTTTCCCTATCCCACTTCCCTTTCCCTTCCCCTGTCTCCCCTTACTCTTCACTTCTCTGCTTTTCCTGTTTCTCCCTTGTCCACCTCTCCTTGTTTCCCTCTCCAGTCTTCCTTTACTCTGTCTTCTTTCCCCTTTTCTCTCTCCAGACAGGCCTCCATATTTGCCTCCATTTGGGCTGCCCTATTTGGGTCTCAATTTTGGCTCATGTCCTCGGGGTTTAGGGTTCAGCAGACACAGGTGGGGTTTCGTGGGTTAGTTAACCGGGGGGGTAGGATTTAGTTTAGACATTGGTCCATTAGATAGGTCAGTAGTTTGGGGGTTAGGGTTAGGGTTAGGGTTAGGGGTAGGGCTAAATTTAATTTAGGTTAGGGTTAGGGCCTAATTAAGAATTTTTAGTTTAGGTTAGGGTTAGGGCCTAATTATCAAATTTTAGTTTAGGTTAGGGTTAGGGCCAATTAGGGTTAATTTTCATTAGGGTTAATTTTAGTTAGGGTTACAAATTGCTAGGGTTCCAAATTGCTAGGGTTTTAGAGTCCTTTAGTTTAGGCGAGGGTTTATGGGCCTTAGGTTTAGGGTATGGCACAGGATAGGGCTCGCAAAAATTAGGGTAGAAAAAATTGGTGGTAGGGCTTCTTTAAAAATTATAGTTTTAGGTAGGGGTGCCATTTTGGCTTTAAAAATTAGTGTAGGTAGGCCCTGAACAGGCTAGGTAGGGAGAACGTGTCCTGGCTGGTTAGGTGGCTAAGCTGAGCCTCCCCCTTGCGGGGGAGGAGGTGCACTCACACCCTTCCTCCCCAGCCAGCACTGTCCAAGGCCCAGGTAAGTAGCCACCCGTAGGTGGCGGGGGTTCAAAAAATTAGGCTGGATCAGCCTTGCGCAATATTTCGAGCCGTATAGCTCTTCATCAGGCGAGCTGATCAATATAGCCGTGTGTGGCATGGCTAGTTTGCCCTCTGCCCACACCCAGTCGCACAAGCACTCCCCACACTCACACAGCCCATTCACACTTTCCCCCTTTCCCTTTCATTCTGAGCTCTCTCTGTCCTGTCCTCCCTTATATACTCTCTTTGGCTCCTCCTCTTTTTTTCTTATCTTAACTTTCTCTCACCCTTTGTTTCCCCTCATTTTTGTAGTTTTTATTGGTTTTTGTAGTTTTTCACTGTTTTTTAGTTTAGAATTTTTTCCTTTTTTGGGTTAGGGTTAGGGTTAGGGTTAGGGTTAGGGGTTAGGGTTAGGGTTAGGGTTAGGGTTAGGGTTAAGCTAGGGTTAGGGTTAAGGTAGGGTTAGGGCTGGTGTGAGAGTGGTCCATGTTTTTTTTAAAAAATATACAAAGAAAAAGGGTTAGGGTTAGGGTTAAGCTAGGTTTAGGGTTCGGGTTAGGGTTAAGCTAGGGTTAGGGTTAGGGTTAGGGCTAGGGTTAGGGTTAGGGTTAGGGTTAGGGTTAGGGTTAGGGTTAGGGTTAGGCTAGGGTTAGGGTTAGGGTTAGGGTTAGGGTTAAGCTAGGGATAGGGTTAGGGTTAAGCTAGGGTTAGGGTTAGGGTTAAGCTAGGGTTAGGGTTATGGTTAAGCTAGGGTTAGGGTTAGGGTTCAGCTAGGGTTAGGGTTAGGGTTAAGCTAGGGTTAGGGTTAGGGTTAAGCTAGAGTTAGGGTTAGGGTTAGGCTAGGGTTAGGGTTAGGGTTAAGCTAGGGTTAGGGTTAGGGTTAGGGTTAAGCTAGGGTTAGGGATAGGGTTAGGGTTAAGCTAGGGTTAGGGTTAGGGTTAGGGTTAAGCTAGGGTTAGGGTTAGGGTTAAGGTAGGGTTAGGGTTAGGGTTAGGGTTAGGGTTAAGCTAGGGTTAGGGTTAGGGTTAAGGTAGGGTTAGGGCTGGTGTGAGAGTGGTCCATGTTTTTTTTTTAAAAAATACAAAGAAAAAGGGTTAGGGTTAGGGTTAAGCTAGGGTTAGGGTTCGGGTTAGGGTTAAGCTAGGGTTAGGGTTAGGGTTAGGTTAGGGTTAGGTTTAGGGTTAGGGGTTAGGGTTAGGGTTAGGGTTAGGCTAGGGCTAGGGTTAGGGTTAGGGTTAGGGTTAAGCTAGGGTTAGGGTTAGGGTTAGGGTTAGGGTTAAGCTAGGGTTAGGGTTAGGGTTAGGGTTAGGGTTAGGGTTAAGCTAGGGTTAGGGTTAGGGTTAGGGTTAGGGTTAAGCTAGGGTTAGGGTTAGGGTTAGGGTTAGGGTTAAGCTAGGGTTAGGGTTAGGGTTAGGGTTAAGCTAGGGTTAGGGTTAGGGTTAGGGTTAGGATTAAGGTTGGGTTAGGGTTAGGGTTAGGGTTAGGGTTAAGCTAGGGTTAGGGTTAGGGTTAGGGTTCGGGCTAGGGTTAGGGTTAGGGTTAGGGTTAGGCAAGGGCTAGGGTTAGGGTTAGGGTTAGGGTTAAACTAGGGTTAGGGTTAGGGTTAAGCTAGGGTTAGGGTTAGGGTTAGGGTTAGGGTTAAGCTAGGGTTAGGGTTAGGGTTAGGGTTAGGGTTAGGGTTAAGCTAGGGTTAGGGTTAGGGTTAGGGTTAGGGTTAAGCTAGGGTTAGGGTTAGGGTTAGGGTTAGGGTTAAGCTAGGGTTAGGGTTAGGGTTAAGCTAGGGTTAGGGTTAGGGTTAGGGTTAAGCTAGGGTTAGGGATAGGGTTAGGGTTAAGCTAGGGTTAGGGTTAGGGTTAGGGTTAAGCTAGGGTTAGGGTTAGGGTTAAGGTAGGGTTAGGGTTAGGGTTAGGGTTAGGGTTAAGCTAGGGTTAGGGTTAGGGTTAAGGTAGGGTTAGGGCTGGTGTGAGAGTGGTCCATGTTTTTTTTTTAAAAAATACAAAGAAAAAGGGTTAGGGTTAGGGTTAAGCTAGGGTTAGGGTTCGGGTTAGGGTTAAGCTAGGGTTAGGGTTAGGGTTAGGTTAGGGTTAGGTTTAGGGTTAGGGGTTAGGGTTAGGGTTAGGGTTAGGCTAGGGCTAGGGTTAGGGTTAGGGTTAGGGTTAAGCTAGGGTTAGGGTTAGGGTTAGGGTTAGGGTTAAGCTAGGGTTAGGGTTAGGGTTAGGGTTAGGGTTAAGCTAGGGTTAGGGTTAGGGTTAGGGTTAGGGTTAAGCTAGGGTTAGGGTTAGGGTTAGGGTTAAGCTAGGGTTAGGGTTAGGGTTAGGGTTAGGATTAAGGTTGGGTTAGGGTTAGGGCTAGGGTTAGGGTTAGGGTTAGGGTTAGGGTTAGGGTTAGGGTTAGGCTAGGGTTAGGGTTAGGGTTAGGGTTAGGGTTAAGCTAGGGATAGGGTTAGGGTTAAGCTAGGGTTAGGGTTAGTGTTAAGCTAGGGTTAGGGTTATGGTTAAGCTAGGGTTAGGGTTAGGGTTCAGCTAGGGTTAGGGTTAGGGTTAGGGTTAGGGTTAGGGTTAGGGTTAGGGTTAGGGTTAAGCTAGGGTTAGGGTTAGGGTTAAGGTAGGGTTAGGGCTGGTGTGAGAGTGGTCCATGTTTTTTTTTTAAAAAATACAAAGAAAAAGGGTTAGGGTTAGGGTTAAGCTAGGGTTAGGGTTCGGGTTAGGGTTAAGCTAGGGTTAGGGTTAGGGTTAGGTTAGGGTTAGGTTTAGGGTTAGGGGTTAGGGTTAGGGGTTAGGGTTAGGGTTAGGCTAGGGCTAGGGTTAGGGTTAGGGTTAGGGTTAAGCTAGGGTTAGGGTTAGGGTTAGGGTTAGGGTTAAGCTAGGGTTAGGGTTAGGGTTAGGGTTAGGGTTAAGCTAGGGTTAGGGTTAGGGTTAAGCTAGGGTTAGGGTTAGGGTTAGGGTTAAGCTAGGGTTAGGGATAGGGTTAGGGTTAAGCTAGGGTTAGGGTTAGGGTTAGGGTTAAGCTAGGGTTAGGGTTAGGGTTAAGGTAGGGTTAGGGTTAGGGTTAGGGTTAGGGTTAAGCTAGGGTTAGGGTTAGGGTTAAGGTAGGGTTAGGGCTGGTGTGAGAGTGGTCCATGTTTTTTTTTTAAAAAATACAAAGAAAAAGGGTTAGGGTTAGGGTTAAGCTAGGGTTAGGGTTCGGGTTAGGGTTAAGCTAGGGTTAGGGTTAGGGTTAGGTTAGGGTTAGGTTTAGGGTTAGGGGTTAGGGTTAGGGTTAGGGTTAGGCTAGGGCTAGGGTTAGGGTTAGGGTTAGGGTTAAGCTAGGGTTAGGGTTAGGGTTAGGGTTAGGGTTAAGCTAGGGTTAGGGTTAGGGTTAGGGTTAGGGTTAAGCTAGGGTTAGGGTTAGGGTTAGGGTTAGGGTTAAGCTAGGGTTAGGGTTAGGGTTAGGGTTAAGCTAGGGTTAGGGTTAGGGTTAGGGTTAGGATTAAGGTTGGGTTAGGGTTAGGGTTAGGGTTAGGGTTAAGCTAGGGTTAGGGTTAGGGTTAGGGTTCGGGCTAGGGTTAGGGTTAGGTATAGGGGGTTTCGCAGGTGGTCTACCCCCCCTCTGTCAAACTTTGAAGTCGAATAACTTTTGATAGGAAGGTCGTAGCTGGATGAAACCAAGACCTACCCCCCCAGTAGACGGGTCGCTCTTTCCAACGGTACCATCCACTTCCGGCTACGCACTTCCGTTCCGGAAATACGGCCATTTTTTGACCGGAAATGTCTGTATCTCGGGAACCAAAGGTCGTAGAGACTCGGGGAAAAGACTGGCGTGTTCAGAAGGGCCGTATTATGGCAGACGGATCAAGGTTTGAAGTCTCTAGGACGTTCGGTTCCGGAGTTATAAGCCGTTAAAGTTTCCCCATAAGAATGCATTGGTTCGCCAAAAAGTGAAAATTTGACTAAGTGCTTTTCGCAAAATCCTCCTTCCAGGACCTATTTAGGAGCACGTTTCAGACCATTTGGAGTCGATTGGTACCTATCATGGAGACACTTTTTTTGGTCCCATACTTGCATGACAAGATGAAGTTGAATTGGAATACCAGGGCACAGGATTAGGGTTAGGGTTAGGGTTAGGATAGGGGGTAATAACCAAGGATTAGACGCGTCTAATCCTCTTTGACTCGAATAACTTTTGATAGGAAGGTCCTATCGACTTGAAACCAACTTCTATCCCCCCTAAATCGGGCACGAGCTTTCCAATGGTGTCTTCCGTTTGTCTCTACGCACTTCCGTTCCGGAAATACGGCCATTTTTTGACCGGAAATGTCTGTATCTCGGGAACCGAAGGTCGTAGAGACTCGGGGAAAAGACTGGCGTGTTCAGAAGGACCATATTATGGCAGACGGATCAAGGTTTGAAGTCTCTAGGACGTTCGGTTCCGGAGTTATAAGCAGTTAAAGTTTCCCCATAAGAATGGGTTAGGGTTAGGGTTAGGGTTAGGTTAGGTTAGGGTTAGGGTTAGGGTTAGGGGTTAGGGTTAGGTGGCTAAGCTGAGCCTCCCCCTTGCGGGGGAGGAGGTGCACTCACACCCTTCCTCCCCAGCCAGCACTGTCCAAGGCCCAGGTAAGTAGCCACCCGTAGGTGGCGGGGGTTCAAAAAATTAGGCTGGATCAGCCTTGCGCAATATTTCGAGCCGTATAGCTCTTCATCAGGCGAGCTGATCAATATAGCCGTGTGTGGCATGGCTAGTTTGCCCTCTGCCCACACCCAGTCGCACAAGCACTCCCCACACTCACACAGCCCATTCACACTTTCCCCCTTTCCCTTTCATTCTGAGCTCTCTCTGTCCTGTCCTCCCTTATACACTCTCTTTGGCTCCTCCTCTTTTTTTCTTATCTTAACTTTCTCTCATCCTTTGTTTCCCCTCATTTTTGTAGTTTTTATTGGTTTTTGTAGTTTTTCACTGTTTTTTAGTTTAGAATTTTTTCCTTTTTTGGATTTTTATGTAGTTTAGAATTTTTTTACGTTTTTCAATTTTTTAGCTTTTTGCTGTTTTTATGATTTTTCCCTTTTCCCTATCCCACTTCCCTTTCCCTTCCCCTGTCTCCCCTTACTCTTCACTTCTCTGCTTTTCCTCTGTTTCTCCCTTGTCCACCTCTCCTTGTTTCCCTCTCCAGTCTTCCTTTACTCTGTCTTCTTTCCCCTTTTCTCTCTCCAGACAGGCCTCCATATTTGCCTCCATTTGGGCTGCCCTATTTGGGTCTCAATTTTGGCTCATGTCCTCGGGGTTTAGGGTTCAGCAGACACAGGTGGGGTTTCGTGGGTTAGTTAACCGGGGGGGTAGGATTTAGTTTAGACATTGGTCCATTAGATAGGTCAGTAGTTTGGGGGTTAGGGTTAGGGTTAGGGTTAGGGGTAGGGCTAAATTTAATTTAGGTTAGGGTTAGGGCCTAATTAAGAATTTTTAGTTTAGGTTAGGGTTAGGGCCTAATTATCAAATTTTAGTTTAGGTTAGGGTTAGGGCCAATTAGGGTTAATTTTCATTAGGGTTAATTTTAGTTAGGGTTACAAATTGCTAGGGTTCCAAATTGCTAGGGTTTTAGAGTCCTTTAGTTTAGGCGAGGGTTTATGGGCCTTAGGTTTAGGGTATGGCACAGGATAGGGCTCGCAAAAATTAGGGTAGAAAAAATTGGTGGTAGGGCTTCTTTAAAAATTATAGTTTTAGGTAGGGGTGCCATTTTGGCTTTAAAAATTAGTGTAGGTAGGCCCTGAACAGGCTAGGTAGGGAGAACGTGTCCTGGCTGGTTAGGTGGCTAAGCTGAGCCTCCCCCTTGCGGGGGAGGAGGTGCACTCACACCCTTCCTCCCCAGCCAGCACTGTCCAAGGCCCAGGTAAGTAGCCACCCGTAGGTGGCGGGGGTTCAAAAAATTAGGCTGGATCAGCCTTGCGCAATATTTCGAGCCGTATAGCTCTTCATCAGGCGAGCTGATCAATATAGCCGTGTGTGGCATGGCTAGTTTGCCCTCTGCCCACACCCAGTCGCACAAGCACTCCCCACACTCACACAGCCCATTCACACTTTCCCCCTTTCCCTTTCATTCTGAGCTCTCTCTGTCCTGTCCTCCCTTATATACTCTCTTTGGCTCCTCCTCTTTTTTTCTTATCTTAACTTTCTCTCACCCTTTGTTTCCCCTCATTTTTGTAGTTTTTATTGGTTTTTGTAGTTTTTCACTGTTTTTTAGTTTAGAATTTTTTCCTTTTTTGGGTTAGGGTTAGGGTTAGGGTTAGGGTTAGGGGTTAGGGTTAGGGTTAGGGTTAGGGTTAGGGTTAAGCTAGGGTTAGGGTTAGGGTTAAGG
Source organism: Karalla daura (assembly GCA_029224185.1). NCBI lineage: Eukaryota > Metazoa > Chordata > Actinopteri > Chaetodontiformes > Leiognathidae > Karalla > Karalla daura. Next base: position 21,791,183 of record CM055193.1, on the reverse strand, counting down.
TAGGGTTAGGGCTGGTGTGAGAGTGGTCCATGTTTTTTTTAAAAAATATACAAAGAAAAAGGGTTAGGGTTAGGGTTAAGCTAGGTTTAGGGTTCGGGTTAGGGTTAAGCTAGGGTTAGGGTTAGGGTTAGGGCTAGGGTTAGGGTTAGGGTTAGGGTTAGGGTTAGGCTAGGGTTAGGGTTAGGGTTAGGGTTAAGCTAGGGATAGGGTTAGGGTTAAGCTAGGGTTAGGGTTAGGGTTAAGCTAGGGTTAGGGTTATGGTTAAGCTAGGGTTAGGGTTAGGGTTCAGCTAGGGTTAGGGTTAGGGTTAAGCTAGGGTTAGGGTTAGGGTTAAGCTAGGGTTAGGGTTAGGGTTAGGCTAGGGTTAGGGTTAGGGTTAAGCTAGGGTTAGGGTTAGGGTTAGGGTTAAGCTAGGGTTAGGGATAGGGTTAGGGTTAAGCTAGGGTTAGGGTTAGGGTTAGGGTTAAGCTAGGGTTAGGGTTAGGGTTAAGGTAGGGTTAGGGTTAGGGTTAGGGTTAGGGTTAAGCTAGGGTTAGGGTTAGGGTTAAGGTAGGGTTAGGGCTGGTGTGAGAGTGGTCCATGTTTTTTTTTTAAAAAATACAAAGAAAAAGGGTTAGGGTTAGGGTTAAGCTAGGGTTAGGGTTCGGGTTAGGGTTAAGCTAGGGTTAGGGTTAGGGTTAGGTTAGGGTTAGGTTTAGGGTTAGGGGTTAGGGTTAGGGTTAGGGTTAGGCTAGGGCTAGGGTTAGGGTTAGGGTTAGGGTTAAGCTAGGGTTAGGGTTAGGGTTAGGGTTAAGCTAGGGTTAGGGTTAGGGTTAGGGTTCGGGCTAGGGTTAGGGTTAGGGTTAGGGTTAGGCTAGGGCTAGGGTTAGGGTTAGGGTTAGGGTTAAGCTAGGGTTAGGGTTAGGGTTAAGGTAGGGTTAGGGTTAGGGTTAGGGTTAGGGTTAAGCTAGGGTTAGGGTTAGGGTTAGGGTTAGGGTTAGGGTTAAGCTAGGGTTAGGGTTAGGGTTAAGGTAGGGTTAGGGCTGGTGTGAGAGTGGTCCATGTTTTTTTTTTAAAAAATACAAAGAAAAAGGGTTAGGGTTAGGGTTAAGCTAGGGTTAGGGTTCGGGTTAGGGTTAAGCTAGGGTTAGGGTTAGGGTTAGGTTAGGGTTAGGTTTAGGGTTAGGGGTTAGGGTTAGGGGTTAGGGTTAGGGTTAGGCTAGGGCTAGGGTTAGGGTTAGGGTTAGGGTTAAGCTAGGGTTAGGGTTAGGGTTAAGCTAGGGTTAGGGTTAGGGTTAGGGTTAAGCTAGGGTTAGGGTTAGGGTTAAGCTAGGGTTAGGGTTCGGGTTAGGCTAGGGTTAGGGTTAGGGTTAAGCTAGGGTTAGGGTTAGGGTTAGGGTTAGGGTTAAGCTAGGGTTAGGGTTAGGGTTAGGGTTAGGGTTAAGCTAGGGTTAGGGTTAGGGTTAAGGTAGGGTTAGGGTTAGGGTTAAGCTAGGGTTAGGGTTAGGGTTAGGGTTAGGGTTAAGCTAGGGTTAGGGTTAGGGTTAAGCTAGGGTTAGGGTTAGGGTTAGGGTTAAGCTAGGGTTAGGGTTAGGGTTAAGCTAGGGTTAGGGTTCGGGTTAGGCTAGGGTTAGGGTTAGGGTTAAGCTAGGGTTAGGGTTAGGGTTAGGGTTAGGGTTAAGCTAGGGTTAGGGTTAGGGTTAGGGTTAAGCTAGGGTTAGGGTTAGGGTTAGGGTTCGGGCTAGGGTTAGGGTTAGGGTTAGGGTTAGGCTAGGGCTAGGGTTAGGGTTAGGGTTAAGCTAGGGTTAGGGTTAGGGTTAGGGTTAGGGTTAAGCTAGGGTTAGGGTTAGGGTTAGGGTTAGGGTTAGGGTTAAGCTAGGGTTAGGGTTAGGGTTAGGGTTAGGGTTAAGCTAGGGTTAGGGTTAGGGTTAGGGTTAGGGTTAAGCTAGGGTTAGGGTTAGGGTTAGGGTTAAGCTAGGGTTAGGGTTAGGGTTAGGGTTAGGATTAAGGTTGGGTTAGGGTTAGGGTTAGGGTTAGGGTTAAGCTAGGGTTAGGGTTAGGGTTAGGGTTCGGGTTAAGCTAGGGTTAGGGTTAGGGTTAAGCTAGGGTTAGGGTTAGGGTTAGGGTTAAGCTAGGGTTAGGGTTAGGGTTAAGCTAGGGTTAGGGTTCGGGTTAGGCTAGGGTTAGGGTTAGGGTTAAGCTAGGGTTAGGGTTAGGGTTAGGGTTAGGGTTAAGCTAGGGTTAGGGTTAGGGTTAGGGTTAGGGTTAAGCTAGGGTTAGGGTTAGGGTTAGGGTTCGGGCTAGGGTTAGGGTTAGGGTTAGGGTTAGGCTAGGGCTAGGGTTAGGGTTAGGGTTAGGGTTAAGCTAGGGTTAGGGTTAGGGTTAGGGTTAGGGTTAAGCTAGGGTTAGGGTTAGGGTTAGGGTTAAGCTAGGGTTAGGGTTAGGGTTAGGGTTAGGATTAAGGTTGGGTTAGGGTTAGGGTTAGGGTTAGGGTTAGGGTTAAGCTAGGGTTAGGGTTAGGGTTAGGGTTCGGGCTAGGGTTAGGGTTAGGGTTAGGGTTAGGCTAGGGCTAGGGTTAGGGTTAGGGTTAGGTATAGGGGGTTTCGCAGGTGGTCTACCCCCCCTCTGTCAAACTTTGAAGTCGAATAACTTTTGATAGGAAGGTCGTAGCTGGATGAAACCAAGACCTACCCCCCCAGTAGACGGGTCGCTCTTTCCAACGGTACCATCCACTTCCGGCTACGCACTTCCGTTCCGGAAATACGGCCATTTTTTGACCGGAAATGTCTGTATCTCGGGAACCAAAGGTCGTAGAGACTCGGGGAAAAGACTGGCGTGTTCAGAAGGGCCGTATTATGGCAGACGGATCAAGGTTTGAAGTCTCTAGGACGTTCGGTTCCGGAGTTATAAGCCGTTAAAGTTTCCCCATAAGAATGCATTGGTTCGCCAAAAAGTGAAAATTTGACTAAGTGCTTTTCGCAAAATCCTCCTTCCAGGACCTATTTAGGAGCACGTTTCAGACCATTTGGAGTCGATTGGTACCTATCATGGAGACACTTTTTTTGGTCCCATACTTGCATGACAAGATGAAGTTGAATTGGAATACCAGGGCACAGGATTAGGGTTAGGGTTAGGGTTAGGATAGGGGGTAATAACCAAGGATTAGACGCGTCTAATCCTCTTTGACTCGAATAACTTTTGATAGGAAGGTCCTATCGACTTGAAACCAACTTCTATCCCCCCTAAATCGGGCACGAGCTTTCCAATGGTGTCTTCCGTTTGTCTCTACGCACTTCCGTTCCAGAAATACGGCCATTTTTTGACCGGAAATGTCTGTATCTCGGGAACCGAAGGTCGTAGAGACTCGGGGAAAAGACTGGCGTGTTCAGAAGGACCATATTATGGCAGACGGATCAAGGTTTGAAGTCTCTAGGACGTTCGGTTCCGGAGTTATAAGCAGTTAAAGTTTCCCCATAAGAATGGGTTAGGGTTAGGGTTAGGGTTAGGTTAGGTTAGGGTTAGGGTTAGGGTTAGGGGTTAGGGTTAGGTGGCTAAGCTGAGCCTCCCCCTTGCGGGGGAGGAGGTGCACTCACACCCTTCCTCCCCAGCCAGCACTGTCCAAGGCCCAGGTAAGTAGCCACCCGTAGGTGGCGGGGGTTCAAAAAATTAGGCTGGATCAGCCTTGCGCAATATTTCGAGCCGTATAGCTCTTCATCAGGCGAGCTGATCAATATAGCCGTGTGTGGCATGGCTAGTTTGCCCTCTGCCCACACCCAGTCGCACAAGCACTCCCCACACTCACACAGCCCATTCACACTTTCCCCCTTTCCCTTTCATTCTGAGCTCTCTCTGTCCTGTCCTCCCTTATACACTCTCTTTGGCTCCTCCTCTTTTTTTCTTATCTTAACTTTCTCTCACCCTTTGTTTCCCCTCATTTTTGTAGTTTTTATTGGTTTTTGTAGTTTTTCACTGTTTTTTAGTTTAGAATTTTTTCCTTTTTTGGATTTTTATGTAGTTTAGAATTTTTTTACGTTTTTCAATTTTTTAGCTTTTTGCTGTTTTTATGATTTTTCCCTTTTCCCTATCCCACTTCCCTTTCCCTTCCCCTGTCTCCCCTTACTCTTCACTTCTCTGCTTTTCCTGTTTCTCCCTTGTCCACCTCTCCTTGTTTCCCTCTCCAGTCTTCCTTTACTCTGTCTTCTTTCCCCTTTTCTCTCTCCAGACAGGCCTCCATATTTGCCTCCATTTGGGCTGCCCTATTTGGGTCTCAATTTTGGCTCATGTCCTCGGGGTTTAGGGTTCAGCAGACACAGGTGGGGTTTCGTGGGTTAGTTAACCGGGGGGGTAGGATTTAGTTTAGACATTGGTCCATTAGATAGGTCAGTAGTTTGGGGGTTAGGGTTAGGGTTAGGGTTAGGGGTAGGGCTAAATTTAATTTAGGTTAGGGTTAGGGCCTAATTAAGAATTTTTAGTTTAGGTTAGGGTTAGGGCCTAATTATCAAATTTTAGTTTAGGTTAGGGTTAGGGCCAATTAGGGTTAATTTTCATTAGGGTTAATTTTAGTTAGGGTTACAAATTGCTAGGGTTCCAAATTGCTAGGGTTTTAGAGTCCTTTAGTTTAGGCGAGGGTTTATGGGCCTTAGGTTTAGGGTATGGCACAGGATAGGGCTCGCAAAAATTAGGGTAGAAAAAATTGGTGGTAGGGCTTCTTTAAAAATTATAGTTTTAGGTAGGGGTGCCATTTTGGCTTTAAAAATTAGTGTAGGTAGGCCCTGAACAGGCTAGGTAGGGAGAACGTGTCCTGGCTGGTTAGGTGGCTAAGCTGAGCCTCCCCCTTGCGGGGGAGGAGGTGCACTCACACCCTTCCTCCCCAGCCAGCACTGTCCAAGGCCCAGGTAAGTAGCCACCCGTAGGTGGCGGGGGTTCAAAAAATTAGGCTGGATCAGCCTTGCGCAATATTTCGAGCCGTATAGCTCTTCATCAGGCGAGCTGATCAATATAGCCGTGTGTGGCATGGCTAGTTTGCCCTCTGCCCACACCCAGTCGCACAAGCACTCCCCACACTCACACAGCCCATTCACACTTTCCCCCTTTCCCTTTCATTCTGAGCTCTCTCTGTCCTGTCCTCCCTTATATACTCTCTTTGGCTCCTCCTCTTTTTTTCTTATCTTAACTTTCTCTCACCCTTTGTTTCCCCTCATTTTTGTAGTTTTTATTGGTTTTTGTAGTTTTTCACTGTTTTTTAGTTTAGAATTTTTTCCTTTTTTGGGTTAGGGTTAGGGTTAGGGTTAGGGTTAGGGGTTAGGGTTAGGGTTAGGGTTAGGGTTAGGGTTAAGCTAGGGTTAGGGTTAGGGTTAAGGTAGGGTTAGGGCTGGTGTGAGAGTGGTCCATGTTTTTTTTAAAAAATATACAAAGAAAAAGGGTTAGGGTTAGGGTTAAGCTAGGTTTAGGGTTCGGGTTAGGGTTAAGCTAGGGTTAGGGTTAGGGTTAGGGCTAGGGTTAGGGTTAGGGTTAGGGTTAGGGTTAGGGTTAGGGTTAGGGTTAGGCTAGGGTTAGGGTTAGGGTTAGGGTTAGGGTTAAGCTAGGGATAGGGTTAGGGTTAAGCTAGGGTTAGGGTTAGGGTTAAGCTAGGGTTAGGGTTATGGT
>CM055193.1:21775558-21778058 GCA_029224185.1 Karalla daura | reverse complement strand
GTTTGCCCTCTGCCCACACCCAGTCGCACAAGCACTCCCCACACTCACACAGCCCATTCACACTTTCCCCCTTTCCCTTTCATTCTGAGCTCTCTCTGTCCTGTCCTCCCTTATACACTCTCTTTGGCTCCTCCTCTTTTTTTCTTATCTTAACTTTCTCTCACCCTTTGTTTCCCCTCATTTTTGTAGTTTTTATTGGTTTTTGTAGTTTTTCACTGTTTTTTAGTTTAGAATTTTTTCCTTTTTTGGATTTTTATGTAGTTTAGAATTTTTTTACGTTTTTCAATTTTTTAGCTTTTTGCTGTTTTTATGATTTTTCCCTTTTCCCTATCCCACTTCCCTTTCCCTTCCCCTGTCTCCCCTTACTCTTCACTTCTCTGCTTTTCCTCTGTTTCTCCCTTGTCCACCTCTCCTTGTTTCCCTCTCCAGTCTTCCTTTACTCTGTCTTCTTTCCCCTTTTCTCTCTCCAGACAGGCCTCCATATTTGCCTCCATTTGGGCTGCCCTATTTGGGTCTCAATTTTGGCTCATGTCCTCGGGGTTTAGGGTTCAGCAGACACAGGTGGGGTTTCGTGGGTTAGTTAACCGGGGGGGTAGGATTTAGTTTAGACATTGGTCCATTAGATAGGTCAGTAGTTTGGGGGTTAGGGTTAGGGTTAGGGTTAGGGGTAGGGCTAAATTTAATTTAGGTTAGGGTTAGGGCCTAATTAAGAATTTTTAGTTTAGGTTAGGGTTAGGGCCTAATTATCAAATTTTAGTTTAGGTTAGGGTTAGGGCCAATTAGGGTTAATTTTCATTAGGGTTAATTTTAGTTAGGGTTACAAATTGCTAGGGTTCCAAATTGCTAGGGTTTTAGAGTCCTTTAGTTTAGGCGAGGGTTTATGGGCCTTAGGTTTAGGGTATGGCACAGGATAGGGCTCGCAAAAATTAGGGTAGAAAAAATTGGTGGTAGGGCTTCTTTAAAAATTATAGTTTTAGGTAGGGGTGCCATTTTGGCTTTAAAAATTAGTGTAGGTAGGCCCTGAACAGGCTAGGTAGGGAGAACGTGTCCTGGCTGGTTAGGTGGCTAAGCTGAGCCTCCCCCTTGCGGGGGAGGAGGTGCACTCACACCCTTCCTCCCCAGCCAGCACTGTCCAAGGCCCAGGTAAGTAGCCACCCGTAGGTGGCGGGGGTTCAAAAAATTAGGCTGGATCAGCCTTGCGCAATATTTCGAGCCGTATAGCTCTTCATCAGGCGAGCTGATCAATATAGCCGTGTGTGGCATGGCTAGTTTGCCCTCTGCCCACACCCAGTCGCACAAGCACTCCCCACACTCACACAGCCCATTCACACTTTCCCCCTTTCCCTTTCATTCTGAGCTCTCTCTGTCCTGTCCTCCCTTATATACTCTCTTTGGCTCCTCCTCTTTTTTTCTTATCTTAACTTTCTCTCACCCTTTGTTTCCCCTCATTTTTGTAGTTTTTATTGGTTTTTGTAGTTTTTCACTGTTTTTTAGTTTAGAATTTTTTCCTTTTTTGGGTTAGGGTTAGGGTTAGGGTTAGGGTTAGGGGTTAGGGTTAGGGTTAGGGTTAGGGTTAGGGTTAAGCTAGGGTTAGGGTTAGGGTTAAGGTAGGGTTAGGGCTGGTGTGAGAGTGGTCCATGTTTTTTTTAAAAAATATACAAAGAAAAAGGGTTAGGGTTAGGGTTAAGCTAGGTTTAGGGTTCGGGTTAGGGTTAAGCTAGGGTTAGGGTTAGGGTTAGGGCTAGGGTTAGGGTTAGGGTTAGGGTTAGGGTTAGGGTTAGGCTAGGGTTAGGGTTAGGGTTAGGGTTAGGGTTAAGCTAGGGATAGGGTTAGGGTTAAGCTAGGGTTAGGGTTAGGGTTAAGCTAGGGTTAGGGTTATGGTTAAGCTAGGGTTAGGGTTAGGGTTCAGCTAGGGTTAGGGTTAGGGTTAAGCTAGGGTTAGGGTTAGGGTTAAGCTAGGGTTAGGGTTAGGGTTAGGCTAGGGTTAGGGTTAGGGTTAAGCTAGGGTTAGGGTTAGGGTTAGGGTTAAGCTAGGGTTAGGGATAGGGTTAGGGTTAAGCTAGGGTTAGGGTTAGGGTTAGGGTTAAGCTAGGGTTAGGGTTAGGGTTAAGGTAGGGTTAGGGTTAGGGTTAGGGTTAGGGTTAAGCTAGGGTTAGGGTTAGGGTTAAGGTAGGGTTAGGGCTGGTGTGAGAGTGGTCCATGTTTTTTTTTTAAAAAATACAAAGAAAAAGGGTTAGGGTTAGGGTTAAGCTAGGGTTAGGGTTCGGGTTAGGGTTAAGCTAGGGTTAGGGTTAGGGTTAGGTTAGGGTTAGGTTTAGGGTTAGGGGTTAGGGTTAGGGTTAGGGTTAGGCTAGGGCTAGGGTTAGGGTTAGGGTTAGGGTTAAGCTAGGGTTAGGGTTAGGGTTAGGGTTAGGGTTAAGCTAGGGTTAGGGTTAGGGTTAGGGTTAGGGTTAAGCTAGGGTTAGGGTTAGGGTTAGGGTTAGGGTTAAGCTAGGGTTAG
>CM055193.1:21770558-21773058 GCA_029224185.1 Karalla daura | reverse complement strand
ACTTGCATGACAAGATGAAGTTGAATTGGAATACCAGGGCACAGGATTAGGGTTAGGGTTAGGGTTAGGATAGGGGGTAATAACCAAGGATTAGACGCGTCTAATCCTCTTTGACTCGAATAACTTTTGATAGGAAGGTCCTATCGACTTGAAACCAACTTCTATCCCCCCTAAATCGGGCACGAGCTTTCCAATGGTGTCTTCCGTTTGTCTCTACGCACTTCCGTTCCAGAAATACGGCCATTTTTTGACCGGAAATGTCTGTATCTCGGGAACCGAAGGTCGTAGAGACTCGGGGAAAAGACTGGCGTGTTCAGAAGGACCATATTATGGCAGACGGATCAAGGTTTGAAGTCTCTAGGACGTTCGGTTCCGGAGTTATAAGCAGTTAAAGTTTCCCCATAAGAATGGGTTAGGGTTAGGGTTAGGGTTAGGTTAGGTTAGGGTTAGGGTTAGGGTTAGGGGTTAGGGTTAGGTGGCTAAGCTGAGCCTCCCCCTTGCGGGGGAGGAGGTGCACTCACACCCTTCCTCCCCAGCCAGCACTGTCCAAGGCCCAGGTAAGTAGCCACCCGTAGGTGGCGGGGGTTCAAAAAATTAGGCTGGATCAGCCTTGCGCAATATTTCGAGCCGTATAGCTCTTCATCAGGCGAGCTGATCAATATAGCCGTGTGTGGCATGGCTAGTTTGCCCTCTGCCCACACCCAGTCGCACAAGCACTCCCCACACTCACACAGCCCATTCACACTTTCCCCCTTTCCCTTTCATTCTGAGCTCTCTCTGTCCTGTCCTCCCTTATACACTCTCTTTGGCTCCTCCTCTTTTTTTCTTATCTTAACTTTCTCTCACCCTTTGTTTCCCCTCATTTTTGTAGTTTTTATTGGTTTTTGTAGTTTTTCACTGTTTTTTAGTTTAGAATTTTTTCCTTTTTTGGATTTTTATGTAGTTTAGAATTTTTTTACGTTTTTCAATTTTTTAGCTTTTTGCTGTTTTTATGATTTTTCCCTTTTCCCTATCCCACTTCCCTTTCCCTTCCCCTGTCTCCCCTTACTCTTCACTTCTCTGCTTTTCCTGTTTCTCCCTTGTCCACCTCTCCTTGTTTCCCTCTCCAGTCTTCCTTTACTCTGTCTTCTTTCCCCTTTTCTCTCTCCAGACAGGCCTCCATATTTGCCTCCATTTGGGCTGCCCTATTTGGGTCTCAATTTTGGCTCATGTCCTCGGGGTTTAGGGTTCAGCAGACACAGGTGGGGTTTCGTGGGTTAGTTAACCGGGGGGGTAGGATTTAGTTTAGACATTGGTCCATTAGATAGGTCAGTAGTTTGGGGGTTAGGGTTAGGGTTAGGGTTAGGGGTAGGGCTAAATTTAATTTAGGTTAGGGTTAGGGCCTAATTAAGAATTTTTAGTTTAGGTTAGGGTTAGGGCCTAATTATCAAATTTTAGTTTAGGTTAGGGTTAGGGCCAATTAGGGTTAATTTTCATTAGGGTTAATTTTAGTTAGGGTTACAAATTGCTAGGGTTCCAAATTGCTAGGGTTTTAGAGTCCTTTAGTTTAGGCGAGGGTTTATGGGCCTTAGGTTTAGGGTATGGCACAGGATAGGGCTCGCAAAAATTAGGGTAGAAAAAATTGGTGGTAGGGCTTCTTTAAAAATTATAGTTTTAGGTAGGGGTGCCATTTTGGCTTTAAAAATTAGTGTAGGTAGGCCCTGAACAGGCTAGGTAGGGAGAACGTGTCCTGGCTGGTTAGGTGGCTAAGCTGAGCCTCCCCCTTGCGGGGGAGGAGGTGCACTCACACCCTTCCTCCCCAGCCAGCACTGTCCAAGGCCCAGGTAAGTAGCCACCCGTAGGTGGCGGGGGTTCAAAAAATTAGGCTGGATCAGCCTTGCGCAATATTTCGAGCCGTATAGCTCTTCATCAGGCGAGCTGATCAATATAGCCGTGTGTGGCATGGCTAGTTTGCCCTCTGCCCACACCCAGTCGCACAAGCACTCCCCACACTCACACAGCCCATTCACACTTTCCCCCTTTCCCTTTCATTCTGAGCTCTCTCTGTCCTGTCCTCCCTTATATACTCTCTTTGGCTCCTCCTCTTTTTTTCTTATCTTAACTTTCTCTCACCCTTTGTTTCCCCTCATTTTTGTAGTTTTTATTGGTTTTTGTAGTTTTTCACTGTTTTTTAGTTTAGAATTTTTTCCTTTTTTGGGTTAGGGTTAGGGTTAGGGTTAGGGTTAGGGGTTAGGGTTAGGGTTAGGGTTAGGGTTAGGGTTAAGCTAGGGTTAGGGTTAGGGTTAAGGTAGGGTTAGGGCTGGTGTGAGAGTGGTCCATGTTTTTTTTAAAAAATATACAAAGAAAAAGGGTTAGGGTTAGGGTTAAGCTAGGTTTAGGGTTCGGGTTAGGGTTAAGCTAGGGTTAGGGTTAGGGTTAGGGCTAGGGTTAGGGTTAGGGTTAGGGTTAGGGTTAGGGTTAGGGTTAGGGTTAGGCTAGGGTTAGGGTTAGGGTTAGGGTT
>CM055193.1:21763058-21765558 GCA_029224185.1 Karalla daura | reverse complement strand
GGTAAGTAGCCACCCGTAGGTGGCGGGGGTTCAAAAAATTAGGCTGGATCAGCCTTGCGCAATATTTCGAGCCGTATAGCTCTTCATCAGGCGAGCTGATCAATATAGCCGTGTGTGGCATGGCTAGTTTGCCCTCTGCCCACACCCAGTCGCACAAGCACTCCCCACACTCACACAGCCCATTCACACTTTCCCCCTTTCCCTTTCATTCTGAGCTCTCTCTGTCCTGTCCTCCCTTATACACTCTCTTTGGCTCCTCCTCTTTTTTTCTTATCTTAACTTTCTCTCACCCTTTGTTTCCCCTCATTTTTGTAGTTTTTATTGGTTTTTGTAGTTTTTCACTGTTTTTTAGTTTAGAATTTTTTCCTTTTTTGGATTTTTATGTAGTTTAGAATTTTTTTACGTTTTTCAATTTTTTAGCTTTTTGCTGTTTTTATGATTTTTCCCTTTTCCCTATCCCACTTCCCTTTCCCTTCCCCTGTCTCCCCTTACTCTTCACTTCTCTGCTTTTCCTCTGTTTCTCCCTTGTCCACCTCTCCTTGTTTCCCTCTCCAGTCTTCCTTTACTCTGTCTTCTTTCCCCTTTTCTCTCTCCAGACAGGCCTCCATATTTGCCTCCATTTGGGCTGCCCTATTTGGGTCTCAATTTTGGCTCATGTCCTCGGGGTTTAGGGTTCAGCAGACACAGGTGGGGTTTCGTGGGTTAGTTAACCGGGGGGGTAGGATTTAGTTTAGACATTGGTCCATTAGATAGGTCAGTAGTTTGGGGGTTAGGGTTAGGGTTAGGGTTAGGGGTAGGGCTAAATTTAATTTAGGTTAGGGTTAGGGCCTAATTAAGAATTTTTAGTTTAGGTTAGGGTTAGGGCCTAATTATCAAATTTTAGTTTAGGTTAGGGTTAGGGCCAATTAGGGTTAATTTTCATTAGGGTTAATTTTAGTTAGGGTTACAAATTGCTAGGGTTCCAAATTGCTAGGGTTTTAGAGTCCTTTAGTTTAGGCGAGGGTTTATGGGCCTTAGGTTTAGGGTATGGCACAGGATAGGGCTCGCAAAAATTAGGGTAGAAAAAATTGGTGGTAGGGCTTCTTTAAAAATTATAGTTTTAGGTAGGGGTGCCATTTTGGCTTTAAAAATTAGTGTAGGTAGGCCCTGAACAGGCTAGGTAGGGAGAACGTGTCCTGGCTGGTTAGGTGGCTAAGCTGAGCCTCCCCCTTGCGGGGGAGGAGGTGCACTCACACCCTTCCTCCCCAGCCAGCACTGTCCAAGGCCCAGGTAAGTAGCCACCCGTAGGTGGCGGGGGTTCAAAAAATTAGGCTGGATCAGCCTTGCGCAATATTTCGAGCCGTATAGCTCTTCATCAGGCGAGCTGATCAATATAGCCGTGTGTGGCATGGCTAGTTTGCCCTCTGCCCACACCCAGTCGCACAAGCACTCCCCACACTCACACAGCCCATTCACACTTTCCCCCTTTCCCTTTCATTCTGAGCTCTCTCTGTCCTGTCCTCCCTTATATACTCTCTTTGGCTCCTCCTCTTTTTTTCTTATCTTAACTTTCTCTCACCCTTTGTTTCCCCTCATTTTTGTAGTTTTTATTGGTTTTTGTAGTTTTTCACTGTTTTTTAGTTTAGAATTTTTTCCTTTTTTGGGTTAGGGTTAGGGTTAGGGTTAGGGTTAGGGGTTAGGGTTAGGGTTAGGGTTAGGGTTAGGGTTAAGCTAGGGTTAGGGTTAGGGTTAAGGTAGGGTTAGGGCTGGTGTGAGAGTGGTCCATGTTTTTTTTAAAAAATATACAAAGAAAAAGGGTTAGGGTTAGGGTTAAGCTAGGTTTAGGGTTCGGGTTAGGGTTAAGCTAGGGTTAGGGTTAGGGTTAGGGCTAGGGTTAGGGTTAGGGTTAGGGTTAGGGTTAGGGTTAGGCTAGGGTTAGGGTTAGGGTTAGGGTTAGGGTTAAGCTAGGGATAGGGTTAGGGTTAAGCTAGGGTTAGGGTTAGGGTTAAGCTAGGGTTAGGGTTATGGTTAAGCTAGGGTTAGGGTTAGGGTTCAGCTAGGGTTAGGGTTAGGGTTAAGCTAGGGTTAGGGTTAGGGTTAAGCTAGGGTTAGGGTTAGGGTTAGGCTAGGGTTAGGGTTAGGGTTAAGCTAGGGTTAGGGTTAGGGTTAGGGTTAAGCTAGGGTTAGGGATAGGGTTAGGGTTAAGCTAGGGTTAGGGTTAGGGTTAGGGTTAAGCTAGGGTTAGGGTTAGGGTTAAGGTAGGGTTAGGGTTAGGGTTAGGGTTAGGGTTAAGCTAGGGTTAGGGTTAGGGTTAAGGTAGGGTTAGGGCTGGTGTGAGAGTGGTCCATGTTTTTTTTTTAAAAAATACAAAGAAAAAGGGTTAGGGTTAGGGTTAAGCTAGGGTTAGGGTTCGGGTTAGGGTTAAGCTAGGGTTAGGGTTAGGGTTAGGTTAGGGTTAGGTTTAGGGTTAGGGGTTAGGGTTAGGGTTAGGGTTAGGCTAGGGCTAGGGTTAGGGTTAGGG